>CAUYRH010179041.1:0-15496 GCA_963574655.1 Perodicticus potto
GCTGCAATAAACATTCTGATACAAATACCTTTGTTATAATGTGATTTTTGGTCTTCTGGATATATACAGGTGCATACTTTAAAAAACCCGGGCAGCTCTGCCTGCACTGGGTGGACACTGCTTTTTGGAGAGTACATTACAGTCCTCCTTCACGTCCTCATAAGTGCTTCCCTTTGTGCATCCTTTTAAAAGTGACTCCAAGATATAAAAGGGTGGGGAGTTTAGGAAGACGGCTGCTAGGACCACACCTGCCTTAATGCCATGTGTCAGATCCAGGCAGAACTCTGCTTTTACTGTGGCAGAGAGTTCTTGTTCCTCCCATATCTCTCCTGGCTTTCCTCTCCTGTAAGAGTATCTAGCTAGATGACAGCTTCCCACAATACAGACTACATTTCCCAGCTTCCCATCACCAAGGTATCCTATTGAAATAAGTTTTGATCTGTGTCATATATGCGTGAATCTCTTTATGTTAAAGCTGGTTCATTTCTTTTGCTCTGTTTTCTTCATTCCTTTTATTTTTTATTTTTTTATTTTTTTGAGACAGAACCTCAAGCTGTCACCCTGGATAGAGTGCCGTGGCATCACAGCTCACAGCAACCTCCAACTCCTGGGCTCAAGCAAGTCTCCTGCCTCCGCCTCCCAAGTAACTGGGACTACAGACACCCGCCACAACGCCCGGCCATTTTTTGGTTGCAGCTGTCATTGTTGTTTGGCAGGCCCAGGCTGGATTCGAACTCACCAGTTCAGGTGTACGTGGCTGGTGCTTTAGCCCGTTGAGCCACAGGCGCCGAGCCTTCTTCATTCCTTTTTCCAGTCTACTTCCCAGAATATTAACAGTTGCGTTGGATGACACTCCCTAGGGTTTTGAAGCAAGGAGCTAGAAAGAGCTTGGGTTCCAAGGACTTTGGGGAATAGATCTGCCATGCCAGTCTTGGCCTGCATGTCTTCAGGCTCTTACATGTGAGAGAGAAATAAATGCCTGTCTTTTGTAAGCTGCTGTAATTCTTTTCTCTATTTTTATTTATTTATTTGTTTATTTTGAGACAGAATCTCACTATATAGCCCTCAGTAGAGTGCTATGGCATCATAGCTCACAGCAACCTCTAACTCTCAGGCTTAAGTGATTCTCTTGCCTCAGCTTCCCAAGTAGCTGAGACGACAGGCACCCGCCACAATGCGGGTCTAGAAAACTATAACTTTTTTGTTATAGATGTCATTGTTCTTTAGCTGGTCCAGCCCGGTTCAAACCTGCCAGCCTCAGTGTATGTGGCTGGCACTGTAACCACTGTACTATGGGCACTGAGCTAAATCCTAATTAATTCATAGTGTGTACTGAGAATTATATTTTTCACACACCATATGTTCTGAGTATCAAGATATCAGAGAGTTACTGCAGTTCAAGTTATAATTGCTGAGGCATGGAAGCACCCCAAGAGCCCATCAATGCCTGAAAGGATTAACAATCTGTGGTATATGTATACCAAGGAGTATCACTCAGTTTTAAGAAAAGATGGAGACTTTACATCTTTTGTGTTTACCTGGATGGAGATGAAACATATTCTTCTTAGTAAAATATCTCAAGAATTGGGGGTGGGGTGGGGGGAATATCCAATGAACTCAATACTAATATGAAACCAATATACAAGCAACCACAAGTCCACACAAAAGAAAAAACACAAGTATAGTTTAGCAAGGGGGAGGGGAGAGGAAGATTGGCTGGATGTCACCTAATGTGTACAATGTGAGGGTGTTCAGCACGCCCCCTGGGTGAAGGGCTTAACTACAACTTGAACTTTACCTTGGAAATGAAAACAATATAACCTAAACATTTGTACTCTCATATTAATCTGAAACCAGAAAAAGAAAAAAGATATCAGAGAGTTGAGAGAAAAGAGTGTAACAGGTCATCTTTCTAGAAAACTGTACTAGAAAGTATACCTAGCCGTATTCACACCCACTGTAAATTTAGGAGTGGAAATCCACCTTCTCAGGAACACAGTGAAAGTGACAAGGGAATTGTCTCTGGGGCCAACAACAAATCTGGATCTCTTTCTTCTTATTTCAAAATAAAATAATTTCTGAGATCATTTAAATAATATTTTAAACCAGAAAAAAACAAGTAAAAGGTAACAGCAGTCAGGATAGTGGTTATCTCACGAGGTGGCAACTGGGAGAGGTGTGAGAGGTGATTCTCTGATGCTAGCACTGTTCTCTTTCTTGATTTGGGTGGAAGTTACATTTTCAGAAAATTATAACCAGTCCTCTTATCATTTATATGCTTTTATGTATGTAAGTTGTTAATCAACAAAATTTTTATAAAAATAAATATAAAAGAAAGACAATTACTGATGAATGAACATAAGAGAGTTTTCTTGCTGAAACAGATATCTGGAAATTATTGGGATAATCAAATGAATATTTAATAAAGCTGTTTGGCTTCCTCAAAAAGATACAAGGACATGTGCACCATCAGCAAGACATGTGTACTTTATGAAACAAGAATTGAAAACTATGAGTAACAAACAGGCTGGGATGAAAAGAAAGTTATTTAAAATATTTTTAAAATAAAATTTAAAAATGTAATAGCAGCAGTGATATCTTCATCAGAGCTTAAACAGTACACAATTGGAATTTCTAAAAATACAATGGCAGAACTACAAAACAAGCTTTTGTTAGTTTTTTTAGTTTTGAGAAGGCAAGCTAGTTAGAAAAAGACCAGCTTAATTCCTCACTTTATGCCACATGCCAAAATGCCTTTTAAAAATACATAAAGTGGACAAAAAGATATAAATTAATGATAGATATGAGGGCCAGGGTGTAGGATCTAATCTCAAAATTAGTCGCATTCCTGCAAATTGTTGTTCTGGAAAAACAAAAAAAACAGAGAAATATATATCAGAAATAAACCTTCCTGAATTGAAGAAAAACTTACATTTGTAGATAAAAGAGTCTCATTCACTTTTTTCTGGGAAAAAAACAATGAAAAGAAGCTAAGATATAAGCTCATCCTGGCAAAATGTTTAAATGTAAAAAAATAAAAAGACTAAAAAATTCTTAGTTTGCTGGGAAAAAAGAGAAAGACAAGATCACTTTTTCAGGGATACAAAGTAGATTTATCACAGAATAGAAAGACTTTGTATGATGTACAAAGGCTTAACATTCTTCATTCATTTATTCATTTAATCCTTTACTTGGAAAATATTTATAGAGTACTTACTATAAGTATTTGAAAACAAATTTGAAGGCATATATGAGCTGTGTGAGTGATTAAGAAAAATTAAGAACTCAAAAATGAGAGAAATGTTCATATAAAAGAACCAATGATCATAGCAAAGATCAATTTAATAGGGTTAGATTAAATCACAGCTGCAAATGATTACAAAACTACATACAAAAAAACCCTGAAAGGTTAAAAACTAAAGTTTGGGCAATGATTTCTTAATCAAATGCAGACATCAAAACCAAGGATGAGAATATTAATTTCCAGTAAAATAGAGTCAAAACAAAAAACATTACTCAAAACAAGGAGAACCATACTCCTTTACAAGTATCAACAATCATGAACAGTTCTGCACTAAATAAGCATCAGAATATGATCAAAATATTATAGAAACTATTAAAAAGTACAAGAAGAAAAATAGAAGAAGTTAGTATGCCTGTAGTCCCAGCTACGGGGGAGGCTGAGGCAGAAAGATCACTCGAGCCCAGGAGTTTGAGGTTGCAGCGAGCTATGACGAAGTCACTGTACTCTAACCTGGGGACAAAGTGAGACACTGTCTCAGAAAACAAACAAAAAAGCCACAACAAAGACTTAAAACTTTGCAAAAAAACTACAAGTGGAAATCTAAACATACACAACTATAGTGATCTTTTTGATAAATCAGGTACTTTAAAAATAAATGTGACAAATTTCAGGTTTAAATAGTTACATTAAAATTAAACCACTAAAAAATCTTGAGGAGCCAGGTACGATGGTATGCACTTGTAGTCCCAGCTTCTTAGGAGGCTGAGGTGAAGGACTGGGAAAGGCCAAGGGTTCAGGGCTTCATTGTGCAATGACTGAACCCGTAAATAGCCATGGCACTCCAGCCTGGGCAACACAGCCACACAGCAAGACCCTGTGTCAAATAAATACATAAATAATCAATTTGGGGGTGGGAGTGGGGTAAAAAATAGGTGGAAAGTCTAAAAACAATGAAAAAGATAACAAAAATAAGGAATTACAGATTTGTCTATATAATTAAAAAATATGTAACCAAAAGAATAAACAAAATTAAAAGTCAAATGGCACATGAGAAAAGTTACAATATATAGGATAGACAAAAAGCTAATTATATAAAGTTTCCTTATAAATAAATATTGAAAGTACTAACTTCTCTGCTGCTCATATCCAGCTGAACTGTCTGCTACAATGAAAATGTCCTGAATCTACATGGTCCAATATGGTAGCCACGACTCACAAGAGTATTTGAAATTCGGCCAGCATCAATGCTGAAATGATAATACCTTCAGTATCTCTGTTAAATAAATTTTATTATTAAGATTTTTATTACTCAAATAATTTTATTGAATTTTATTTTACCTGTTTCTTTTCACTTTTTTAATGTGGCCATGAGAAAATCTAAAACTACATAGATGATTTTGTTAGGTGTCTATTGGACAGTTTCTCTTCTAGAATCAAGGGGACAAAGAAAATTCACAAAAGAAAAATACAAATGGCCAATAAACCATGAAAAAAAGTTCTGCCTCACTTATTAGCCAAGAAATACATATTAAAACAAGATACTATTTTTTCCTATCAAATAGACAAGTTTAAAAAAATACTGCTTATTGGCAAGGGTGCTACAAAATGGGCACTCAGACATTGCTGGTGGGAAGATAAATTGATTCAACCTTTCTGGAAAGCCGTTTGGCAATGTGAATCAAGAGCCTTATAAACACTTATACTCTTTGACCTAGTGTCTATATTTCTAGGAATTCAGCCTAAAGAAATAATTTTTAAAATGTGGTTAAAGTTTTATGTATAAGGTTATTCATCACAGTGCTATTTCTAACTGTGAAAGATTGGAAACAAATTCAATAGCCAATAATAGAGAAAATGTAAAATAAATTATGGTACCTCTACTTTGTTCATATTCTATAGCCTTCAAAACTTTTTTTTCTACTATTATCTTGTTTTGAGGAAAATGTTTACAATAAAGACAGAATAAAGAGAGGTTATTATAAAGTACCATCATAAAGAATATAATAAGTATATATTAGTATGTGGAAACACTTTATTTCATATTTAGGATCTTATGTTCATATTTTATGACACATTTTATAGAGTTAGGATCAAGGTTAGGTAATACAAAAAAATTTTACACATGGTTATCTCTGGGCAGTGGAATTATTTTATTTTCATCTTTATACTTTCCTGGGTTTTTTCCCAAAATATTTATGAGTCTTTTTTTACTTTTAAAATCAGAAAAGAGCAATAACTTTTGTTAAAGTATTTAATACCACATCAATCCCCACCCTCTCTTGTAGGTCTTAAGGTCCTCTATAAACTGAGTTCCTTTTCCTTTCCAAATTTGTTTCCCACTGTCCCACATTAGTCATGTGGCAGTTCTCTCTATGAGATGTCTGTCCTCACCCTTCCCCTCCCATGCCGTCTGACTTCCCACTGAGCACCAGGCAGCACCGCAGTGTTCACAGACACTCTCATTTATCCCATCTAACGATTCTGAAAGGTACATATTATTATCCACCCTTTACAGGGAGAGGAGGGGGAAGAAATAGTGTTTTTTTCCCACTCTCACTTTCCACCCACTCTCTTCTGACTTTCTCCTTTACCAATGTTTTCTTTTTAGCTCTGCCATTTTTTTTGCAGGGTGAGCTCAGGCAAGCTACTTAACTTTTTGGAGGCTCAGTTTCCCCATATGTAAGTGGGGGAAATAATAGTACAGCTAGCTAGCAGGGCTGGTGTGAAGATTCATAAAAAAGTTATCTGCTCACTCTGTTTAGCACAGTGCCTGGTCCCTTATTATAATGTCATAACTAGTATCTCAAGTCCCTCCTCGCCTCCCAACTCTCTCCAACTCCACCGACCCAGGACCCCCTTGCCTTGCACTTGGTCCCTTTGTGCGTGTTAACTTCAAAGCCTCAACTATACTACAAGCTCCCAACAGGACAGGCTTCTCCCCCTACATCTCCTACCACATAGATTACCACGTGTAATGGTCTCAGTCTGGAACCAATAACTATCTAACTGTTTGAATAGTCAGTAGCATTGTTTCTTATGCCAGCTCCTGGACAAACTTTTCCATAAATTCTCTTGCAGAGTGAGCAGCCAACCATGTGGGTTTGACAGGGGTCTCCCAGATATATTCTTACTTGCCAGCCAAAGATGAAACAGAGTCCTATCCACTTTATTCAAGCAAGCCTACACATTCTGCCCGTTGTCATGAGTTAGATCCTCTGCATTCATTCACAGGGCTCCCAAGGAATACTAATTTTCCAGCTAACTGCTTGCTTAGCATTCTTACCCTCACCCCAAACATCACAGGCTCAATTTCAGTGAGATACAGCATCTTGATAAGGAAATGCGATAACTGATTTCTTCAGAAAAGCCAAACCTGTCCTTGGGTCAGTGTACACTCGCCCTTAACTAATGAATACAGAGCCTCTGGCTACCGGACTCAATCCCAAAGTCTGAGATCAGGATGATAAGTCTGACTTGCTGAATGGTTTTTAATCACATAAGGGGGGGAAAAAAGCTTTTTTAAAGTACCATCACTAATGTAGAATTGATAAAATATATTTAATACATTGAAAAGAAATTGGTTTAGGGATAATGAAAATGTTAATCACCCAAATATCTCATCCTGGCCAGGGCCAGGGCCAAACCCACCGCCACCCCGCAGTGCACGGGTCTAGCGCTCTAACCACTGTACTACAGGCACCCAGCCCAAATATCTCATCATTAAATTAGATTCAGCAAATATTTTCAGAGCATCTGCTTTGTGCCAGTCACAGTGGTAGACACGGGACAAGCGGCAGCTTGACTGTTGCTAACCCACTGCGGTGCTCCTCCTCTCCATGCTATTCTCACCCTGGTCACTCACTCCCAAGGATGCCTTAATCCCACCTCTGTCCACAAGCCTGCCTCCCCTGACAGCTCACTGAAGAGTGATGTGCGCACCGTAGGTAATCAACAAATATTGGTTGAAGGAAAGAAGAGGAAGGAAATCCAATTCTTCAGTTTCCTCAGGCCTTAAGCACAGGACACAAATACTGAGAAACATGGTTTCCAAATGTGTTTACAACACTATGGAGAAGTGGGGAGGGCGCCTCCCTGGGTGAGCAGCACACAGGCTTGCACCAGGGGGCAGAGTGAGCAGCACTTTTGGAGCTGACCTGGAGCCAGGGCCTTTTCAAAGGAGTCCTCCCGGAGCCATTCGAGACCTCCCAGTAAAACGATCTGTTTTCTGTGCTTCTCAGCACATTCACGTTTCCAGTCCAAGTGCTGTGGAGAAATGTTAACTTTTTCTACTCTTTTGTTGGGGAGGCGGAAGGGTCAGTGGCCAATAGGGGACTGACAGAACCCCAATGTGGCCAGTAGGAGGCTGACAGAATTCCAGTGTCTGCGGGGCCATCCACTGGCTGAAAGGCCAGCCTCAAGAAGCCCACAGTACTGCAGTCTGTGTGAGGCATTCTTAGCTTTTTGTACCAAGAAGACTGTAATATTTAAAGAACGGTAAACCCCCGACCCACGCTGGTCCCTCAGCGTCTTCCTTACTAGGCACTACAGTGCAAGCACTCAGGCACTGTGAGCCTAGCTTTATCAAGAAGTAATTCTGAAATGCAAACTAAAGAAAGTCCGCTGCCAATGGTATTTATTACTTCAAAAGAGAGAATTGTTTTCCCTTTTATGGTATCTAAGATATCCATTTTTTTGCAAATGTTTTCCCAGCACATTACAAATTACTTCAGAGTTGGGAAATGCTCCTTGCTAGGAAGAGGCTGAGTGCTTTGAGGGTTGGTCCTGAGTCGTGATCGAAGAGAAACGCTGTTTATTTGGGCAAGTGCATTCTTCTGTCAGTAAGTCCTGGGCAGTTTACTATTAATCCCAAATGTAAACCCCAGTTAGAGTTGCTGCTTACAAAAGGCGATTACTATTTAACTCTTCTGTTCGCAGCACATCTTGTAAATGCTTCCAATAAAGGAGAATCCAGCTCTTACCGGGGAGAATATCTCACGGTGAAAATTCTAACTGCGTGCTTTGGTGGCCTTAAATTATTGCACCGTCACCCCCGTGTTCTCTCCCACCTTTTCTCTCTGCACTTAGGATCAGACTTCCCCAGAAACCACCTCAGGCTTTAGCCCGCAGCCGAACGTCTACCAGTTTGAGAGGGGACAGGGGGCGGCAGGAAACTGCCCGGTGGCCGCCCGCGAGAGCACGCCCCCTTCCTGTCTCGGAGGGGTGCTGTCTGGACGGGAACATAATTAGAAGAAGCAGAAATCCATGCTGAATCAGGGTTGCTAGATTTAGCAAAACAAACAAGCAAACAAAAAATACCGCCGGGGACATGGTTCGAACCGGTCCCTGTTTATCTGGTTCTGCAGTGGAGCCGGGCGGGCCGGGTTTTACCTGGCGGCCGTGGACTCAGAGGACAACCCAGCCTGGGTAGGAACAGTGGCTGGAGACGGGGCCCTCGCCATTCCAGACACAGCTGTCCTCAAGGTTTCTTTTCCAGGGCATCGTCGAGTCCCGGCAGACGCCGAGTCGGCGGCCTGGGGGGCTGGGGCTGACGCAGCCTGTGACCCTGGGCCCCCGGGGAGGCGTCCGTGTGGGAGGGGCGCACGGAGGCGGCGGTGGGAGCGGGACTTCTGTCCTCTCCCCGCGGGTCTTGCGTCCTCCCCTCTGCCCCCAAGGCTCTCGCTTCCCTCGCTTCCCCGCCCCCCCGTAAGAAGCCGACGTAGCCACGTGCCCAGTGCAGCTGTGAGGGAAGCCACCAACCCCGAGGGGCGGCGGCCCGGCTGAAGGGGAGGCGCGCGCTCCCCAGCCTGCGCCCCCGGCGGCCGCCCCGGGCGCTGTGGGGCCCGAGGGGGGCCGGGCGGGACCCCGGGGACCCACGGGAGGACGGTGCCCGTCCCGCTCCCGGCCCTGCGGCTGCTGTGGTTTAAAATGCTCCCTGAAGGGGCTTCGAAGGAAAACACCCCGGGCCCGCACACACGCACCAGGCGTGCCCTCTGCCTCGACTTCCCTCTCCGGCTCCCCGGGCGGTTCCCTGCTCCAACCCGGCGGCCCCACCTGCCACCCCGTCGAGCTGCGCTTCCCCTGGCGACAGGAGCATCCATCTCGGGTTTTATTTCCTCCCGAGACACCCGAGTTAGCCTCAGGTGGGTTTCCATGTCAACCTTCACTGAAATGCAAACATTTGGCTTTCTCAAAGGCAGTTTAACCTCTGCCACCACGTCCTGAGAGTGGCAGAGGATTTTTTTTTTTTTCTTTTTCAAAGCTTAAAAAAAAAGAGAGAGCTTTCAAAAGCCCCAGGCTTCTGGGGTTTTCTGTTCACAGGGTGATAACACATCTTGAAACAGGATATTTATAATTTGTTTGGTTTCCCGTTTATCCTCACAAAGCTAAACAGTGATGGCTGAGAGCTATGAAAACACTTAGGTAAGAAGAGGGGCTCGAAAAGAGATAAAAAGGATAATTGAAAACAGAGAAGCAGCCTCAAGTTGCACCTTCTTTAACGCTGTCACAGCTAGGCAGGCCAGAGAGCTTGTGGCAGGCCACAGCATCCTTTAATTCTGGGCACTCCTCAGCCTCTCCTCTTCCAGAATTTACTTATGCAAGCTTAGCTGCAATTTTCCACAGATACTTGGCCTGGTTCTGGGCCACCGTCCCCAGGAAGACACCTCCTGGGATGGGCGCTGGGGGAAAACATGTGGTGAACACCAGATCCAAGCTTGCAAACCGGCCACCTGGAAATGAGAGATAACCTGTTGAGATAAGGGATTGAGCCAGGCCAGGGTGTGGGTGGGAGAGGCAGCAGGGGGATGAGAAAGCTGGGAGGTGATATACGAGTCTAGGGAGACCACTTGGGGATGCTGTGTTCCTCATGGCCTCCCAAGGAAGACGCACATAGTGAGCTGGCTGCTGTTCAGAGAAGAGCAATTAGGATGCTTAAAGGGCCAGAGGGAGTGACTTAGGGGGAGAGATTAAAAGAATTAAGTATGTATACCTTGGCTGAGCTCAAAGCAGAGGGAATGTGGAAACTCTATAAGCATCCTCAGAATATAAACATAAGGAGAAGTGGAATTGTTTCACATGGTCCCTGAGGGATGTAACTGGAAGTAATAGGATGGAAGAAAAGCAACCTTAACTACCTGTTGGAGAAAACTTCTGAACAGTCTAGGTATCAGAAGTGTCAGAGTCACACCTACTGTTTTTTAAAACAAAGTGAACAAAGGGAGACACAACACGATCGGAAAGAAACAAGTCATGTAACAGGGACTGGTCTTGCACAGATGCTTGCAAGGGAAAAATGAATAAGTAATATGTCACAATTTCTTCTAGGGGAATACCCAAAACCTTTGAAGATTTGCTGCTAACTAAAGGTTGTTTTCAACCTGGCCTTTAGGGCCCTCTCCATCTGGTCAAGCCCACCCTCTTACGGTGATCTCTTATCACTCCACGACATACACATATCTCCTGAATGTTCTTCATGTAGTCCCCCCTTTGTGCATGAAATCCTCCAACCTGCAATTCCTCTCTTCAATCCCTCTGTTCAACTATTCAAACCTTACCCACTTTTAAATAAATCCTACTTTTTCTGGCTACTACTTTCTCCCAGTCCACAGTGCTCCTTCTCTCTTCTCCGTCCAAGAACTCATTTTAGTACCTGTCACATTCTATTTGCATTGTTGGCTCATGTGACTCATCTCATGGCATCAGGAGGATTGTGAACATCTTAGAGACTAGAAGGCATGTCCTCTCCCTTCCTGCTTTCCCACCACCTTTTTAATCCTTCCCTGCCAATTCTTCTAACCATTGAGAACCAGAATTCACATAATAATGGGGTTCTGTCCAGATTTCTGTCTCTTTTCAGCTGCTTCTTAGTCTTCTTTCTCTCTCTCCTTTAATGTTGGTGACCTCCAGATTTTCTCCTCACCCCCTCTTTTCTATTCAGCATTCTTCCTGAAAGATCATGTCCAATCCTGGGGCTGCGGTGAGCCTGGCAATGCTGATGACTCCCAAATCTCTGCCCAGCGTGGCTGTTTCTTCTACGAACCAGGCCCTTATTAGGCATCTCAAGTTGAATGTCTCATGTACTCTTCAACACTCCCAAGTACAAATCTGAACTCATTGTCTTCTCTTTCAACTCTGTGTCTCCTGTCTAAGAGAATGGTTCCAATGTCCTCCCAGTTACCAGAGCTAAGAGTTTAAAGTGTCATTCTTAGTTCATTCCTGCCTCTTCGCCACAATCAATCAATCACCCAAATTAGTTAATTCTATTGCCTAAATATCATTTGCATCTGCCCAGAATGGCCAGCATGTGCCTACTGTCTAACTGGCAACAGGTCTTACCGCCTTGCCCATTCGCATGAACATGACCCAATCAAAGTACTTCTCCCCTTGGCCACAGAGTTGAGTTCAGGTATAGGCACAAGATCCAAGCCTGGCAAATCCCAGCTCTTCCTGGGAACCTATATTTTGAATCTATTCTGAATAAGACAGGAAAGTTCTCCTCCTTTAGTCAGAAGATGGGCTTTCAGAGCCACCAGCAGGTCATGTACACTTCTGGCACTGAAAGAGTGAATAGCTAACTTTCTAAGATAAGCAGAGACGAGAACAAGATAGAAAAGGGGACCTGGGAGCATCCTGTCTCCCCATCCTTCCGTTGCAGGGGCAGGAATTCCCTCTCCTTTCCACCATTTGGTTTATGAAGCCAAGAAGTTCCTCACTCTTAACTAAGCTTTTTCAGGTGATTTCTGACTCTTTGAAGGAGTTCTGTTAAATATAATAAACCAAATCTGTGTTCTCCATTCATTCTGTACAGGCCACCATCAGTCTCATCCAGGCCACTGAAAGCCTTCAAACTGATTTCTGCAAACAACTTCCTTCCCTCCCATGTCATTCTTACAGTGCAGCACAATGACTCTTCTAGAACACAGTCTTACCAAGGTATTCTTGACCTAACTGCCCAAATTCTTTTCTGAGACTTATGAGGCCCTATACATCCTTGCTCCTGCTCAACTTTGGAAGTCCTGAACTTTTTTAGGTTCTCAGTGGGCAGTGCTCTCTCCTCATAGCCTTTGTTCATAGTATTCATTCTGCCTCATTTCTCTTCTGCAATGAACTGCAACTTGTACTTAACATCAAGGTGGAAAGGTTGCATTGTCCAGGAAGGGTGACTCCTAACTCCTAATCTGGGTTAGCTATTCATCACTCTTCTTGTTGTAATTACTGTTAAAGATTTTACTTTTCTCCACTACTCTATAAGTCTTTAAGAGCAAGTCCATGCCATAGCATCTCCAGATGGTTAATATAGAGCCAAACATAGGGAATTAATCACATCAACTACCACCTGTTCAGATGGCTCTCAGATGTGTCTTTCTAGAATGTCTTCCTTGGGTTCCAGATGTGTATAGAGGTCCCTCAGTCTCTGGAGGGGTTTGTCCCAGGACCTTCCATGGATACCAAAATTGTAGGTACTCTAGTCCCTGATGGAAAATGGTGTACTATGTGCATATCATCTGTGCACATCCTCTTATATATTTTAAATCATATATCTATTACTAATACTACCTAATGCCATGTAAATAAAGTGTAAATAGTTGTTACACTATATTGTTTAGGGAATAGAGACAAAGAATAAAAGTGTGTACATATTCAATAGAGATGCCGAATATTTTCATTCTGTGACTGGTGGAATCTGGGGAGGCAGAACCCACAGATGGAGAGCCAGCTGTCTTTCTACTACATCTCCATGTGTTTCTCTTCCTGTGGTCCTTATCCTCTTAGAAGTACAATCTAGAAGGCTGGAGTTACTTTTTGACACCTCCTCTGTCTCCTCTAATATCCATTCGATCAACAGAATTTGTCAATTATCACTTCTACTCCTCATTTCTGCCAGCCCTGCCTGGATAGAGGTGGCAACCCCTTAAGGGGTCACCTTTACTTACTGCCTCTCACTTCCATCCATTCTCTCTATTCATCAAGAGTTATCTTTATAAAAACACAAACTGACTATGTCATTCCTCTTCTTAAATGATACATTCAAGGTAAAGCACGCAGTGGTGAACTGGCCCCACCTGACACTTCCAGCTCACTTCCTGCCCCCTCTGGACATGTGCTGCCCTGATGACCTCAGTATTGTGCCCTCGATACTTGTCATTATCTCTCATACCTCTTCCCTTTGCATTTGTAGTTCCTTCTGTATACAATGTCCTTGCTCCCTGGTCAGACTAGCCAGCTTGTAACAGTTAAGATCTAGGGAGCTTGTCATAACCTCCTTTGGCAGGTTTCAAGAAGTCTTATTTTATCTTCTCATACAAATGAGAAAATATACATTCTATACATTCTGGCCATTCTATAGAAATATGATGATAATAATAATGATGTATCACATGTATACTACATATTAGTCCATCTGCTACTACCCATCAGTCTATTTGGATTTGTATCTCAATAAAGAAATTAGGAATTGAGCTGAAGAAGGGGTAAGTGACTTTCTCAAGTCTTTATGGTTAATCCCTTTCCAGTGTCAGGATTCAAACTCAGATCTTATGACTCCAAGGGTTGTGCTCAAGTCTAGTACACCATTGTCTTAGTCCTTTTTGTACTGCTATAACAAGATTTCTGAGACTGGGTAATTTATAAGGGACAGAAATTTATTGGCTCATAGTTCCAGAGGCTGGGAAGTCCAATATTAGAGCACTTATGGATTTGGTATCTCTGCTTCCGAGATGGCACCTTGAATGCTGCATACTGTGGAGAGGAGGAGCCCTGTTTCTCATGTGGCAGAAGAGTAAGAAAAATGAGAGATTACCCACTTCTGAAAGCTATTTTATTAGGGCGTAAAACCCATGAGTGTAGAACTCTAAGTGGCCTAATCATCTTGTAAGGGCCTTATCTCTTAATACTCTGAGAATAGCAATTAAATTTCAACATGAGTTTTGGAGAGGACAAACATTTAAACCATAGCAACTGTGATGCTTTGTGTAGCTCTGTTATTGCACATATACAGTTTGTTTTCTTTGTTACTACTATATGTTATTTGGTCATATTTCTGTCAGGCCTATGAAGTAACTTCCAAGCAGGATCCATTACTTTTACATCTGATTCCTAGAGCCTGGCACATAAAGTGTAGCAGACAGTGAAAAATATTTATTGAATAAATTACTTCAGTAAATATAGGGTGAGAAATAAGACTACACTGTGATTTCATCATCTCTGAAAATGGGCACACTTGTCACAGAGGCAAGCTTCCCCTCAGCTCCCATCTCAGTGCACTCACTTTTGCTTTCCACTCTTGGAAACAATGTGGCACTAGAGACAACAGGAGAGGGCAAGGGAGCCAGAGATTACATGGACTCTGTTCAGGGCAGTGGAGCACTGCTCACATGGGGTTGCATTTCCCAAACCAATGCATAATCTGAAAATTATATGGAGTCAAAATACCCCTTGACATTTGCTCAGGAAGATGCTCTATGAGTCATAAAAGTCATCATGGGTTAGTATAATAAGTTCAACAAATCAAGATCTTCCTCCAGAGTTTAAATGCGCTAATAAAACAGTTGACTTATAAATTGGAGGTCATATTATGTGAATTTTAGTACATTCACAAGGTTATATGACTATTACCACGATCTAATTCCAGTACCTTTTCTTCATTATACACTGAGTGACAATCAGGGTGACAAGATGCTCATACTATGAAATGTTTATAGAAAATGAGACTAATAGAATCATAAATTTATTTTTCCCAACTTATCATCATTCAGCAACACACTGTTAATGAGAAGGAAGGCAGGTGGAATCTCTCACTACTGAAAATGTAATTATACTTATTTGTCTACCCCCTCCTTTTTTTTAATCTTTGCATTAAAAATTTTTGTTGTTATTTATTTATTTATTATTGTTGGGGATTCATTGAAGGTACAAGAAACCAGGTTACACTGATTGCATTTGTTGGGTAAAGTCCCTCTTACAATCATGTTTTGCCCCTAAAAGGTGTGGCATCCACCAAGACCCCACCCCCCTCACTCCTTCCCTCTCTCTGCTCTTCCTTTCCCCACCCCTCCCTCATTCTTTCTCTCTCTGCTCTCCCCTTCCCTCACCCCCACTGTGTCAATAATTGTCATGAATTGTCCTCATATCAAACGAGTACATGGGATTCATGCTTCTGAAATTTTTTTTATTTAACAATGCTAAAGTTGGATGATGACCATGCTCTTCCTGCTTGGAAAGTTTCAGCTGAAAAGTCTACTTCATTCTAATGGC
>CAUYRH010179044.1:0-12456 GCA_963574655.1 Perodicticus potto
CTTTCCTCATATTCTTGTGTTATAATTGGGTTATAGCCCACATATGAAAGCTATAATTTAGCTTCACAGTAGGGCTGTATACATTGGATACTTTTCTTCCATTCTTGAGATACTTTGCTAAGAAGAATGTGTTCCAGCTCCATCCATGTAAATATGAAAGAGATAAAGTCATCATCTTTCTTTAAGGCTACATAATATTCCATGGTATAAAGATATCTGTACCAGAATGTTTATTGCAGCCCAATTTATAATTGCTAAGTCATGGAAGAAGCCCAAGTGCCCATCGATTCACGAATGGATTAATAAATTATCAGATTTATTTTGTATTGTCTTCCTCTTGGTTAAAATAATTATGGCTTTCTCAAAAGTATTTTTAAAACTTACTTTTCTACTTTAAGTCTAGAACACTAACGCCATCAGTAAATAGTTGTTGGTTCTTGAACATGTTCATGCATAGTTGCCCAGCTCGGTTTCAAAATTGGGATGCCTGCCTGGTTTACCATCTGTGGACTTCCTGAAGGAAATGTAGCTGTGTACCTGTTGTGACCCTGAGAAATGAAGATAAATTATATCATATGCAGGATACATTACCAACTTTATGACAAGTATACATTGACAATCGAGTGAATCTTTCCCCTGAAAGCATCCCTCCATTTCTTATGTTTTCAAAGTAAGTTTGTTAACGGTGTGTGGAAAACAGTATGTGGGAAAGTATGTAAGTAAAACAATTGAACGTCAGATCCAGAGTTGCTTGTCGAAGTGCTATTTTTGAAAAGTCTCATTTTAACCTTCCTAAACATTCAAGTTTATAAAACATTGATCAAGTCCAGCCATTTGGCTTGACGTGGCTTAGCACAACATGGGGTTTTCTACCACGTAGCAATACTTCGTTTAAATTTTTGGTGAGAATTAAGAATGAGCAAGACTTTATTGAAAAACAAAATAGGCACAAAATATAGGCAATCAGTATAATCTTGAAACATTGGTTTCATGGTGAGTCCACTGGTCTCCCCAGCTTATCTCAGGTTCACAGCAGCATTCAAGCTTACATTATGCATTACGAAGAGGAAATGTCAGTTATTAGCGTAAGTAGCATAGGTGCAAATTGTAAAAAAGGCTTTTAAAGTGCCAAATGCTGGAAAAAGGAAATTAAATGTAGTTATTTATGATAGAGCTTTAGAAATACTTAGATTTGTTCTTGGGAGACCTGACATTTAGATTTTAAATCATGTTCGGTCTTCAAATTTGCACAATTCATGTAAAAATAATAATGAAGGCATCTTTCTCTATAATCATCTAAGTGCATGTGTGTTTGGCCATGATTGTATCCCCTTAAAGCATCAAACATCACTTTAGTCTTTGCTAAAATATTAACACTTTATTGCAGCTGGTGAATTGAAATGATGACACATGAAACTTAATTGAGGAACAAAGGACATATGGAAAGCTCTATCAGTGGGATTAATTTTCAGTTTTAATTCCTGTTACTTGTCAGTATTTGGTGGAGATTGTCTAGAGCAGTGATTTTCTTTTCTCTCTCTTCTTTTTTTTCAAGACAGAGTCTCACTTTGTTGCCCTTGATAGAGTGCAGTGGTGTCCCAGCTCACAGTGACCTCATACTTTTGGGCTGAAGCTCTTCTCTTGCCTCAGCCTCCCAAGTAGCTGGGATGACAGGCACCAGCTGTTTTTTTGTTGCAGGTGTCATTGTTGTTTAGCTGGCCTGGGCTGGGTTCAAATCCGCCTGCCTTGGTGTATATGGCTGGAGCCCTAACCACTGAGCTACGGGAACCCCAACCACTGAGCTACGGGTACCCTAACCACTGAGCTATGGGTGCGCTAACTACTGAGCTACAGGAGCCCCAACCACTAAGCTACGGGCACCCTAACCACTGAGCTATGGGTGCACTAACCACTGAGCTACAGGAACCCCAACCACTGAGCTATGGGCACCCTAACCACTGAGCTATGGGTGCACTAACCACTGAGCTACTGGAGCTTCAACCACTGAGCTACAGGCACCCTAACCACTGAGCTACAGGTGCGCTAACCACTGAGATATGGGTGTGCTAACCACTTAGCTACAGGAGCCCCAACCACTGAGCTACGAGCACCCTAACCACTGAGCTACAGGCATGCTAACCACTGAGCATGGGTGCCGAGCCATAGAGCAGTGTTTTTCAATCATTTTATCTCATGCCACACTTGAACCTATAGTTAAATTTCTACAGCACACTTAAATTATGTTGACCCCCCCCCAAAAAAGGTAAAAACTAGAATATATTTACTGTGCTTTGAACTGCTTTTGGAAATAATCTAATAATGATCTTTAAAAATTATCGAGATCCTCTCATGCACACCAGTGGTCTGCAGCACACTGGTTGAAAATCAGTCAGCTAGAGCAATCTTTAAACCTGCTAACATTATAGGTGTTCTGATTGTTGGAGGCTAAGCTGATTTGGTAGTCTTGTGTGGAATTTAGCAACACAGTAGGTCGTTCCATAGATAGCCCACACGATATCAATAAAGTGCCTTTTCGGAATTGTTCATTGGCTCAAACTAGGAGGGGGACAGCTTGGCAAGACAGATGGAAAAGGCTGCTTAAGGAAGGGATCAGAAAAGGCATTGCTCTTCCACCGGCCTAAATCCACTAATCTGATGTTATTATTAGTGATAAGGAGCAGTGGCCAGAAGAAAATCTCATTCTCTGCAAATGTCATTTAAATAGGACGCTGATATTTTCTGGTCAAGTTGACAGGCTTTAGTCAAATAGTGAGCACTTTATTTGTAAATGCAAGAGAGAAAGCAAAGCTTCAGTTCAGCAGTTCTTAGGATGTCAGTTTCCCAGTATTGATTAATTGTTCAGCAGTGGCAGCTGCTTCTTTATTAAACGTGCAGCTGGCCATACAAAAGACTCGGTGTAGGAAGTGTTTGTTGACGATTCACCTTTTCTTACGATGTGGCCGAACCCACCTTTACATGTTGCTCAAATACTTTCCCTCTCCAGATGCCTGCCGCCCACCTTGAAGTCAATTAGTAGGGTGAGCCTCCACCATACAGGTTATGACCGCACCACTAAAAAAACTCTGCAAATATTTTACCTTTCTTTTACTTTTATTGTCTTTTTTCTTTTGTTTTCTCTGTGAGATCTACTTAAGTATTAACTGTAATTATGGATGTAGCACATACATTGCTAATGAATCATATTGGAATTGCAAAACCACTTCTTGTCTGGGGAATGAGGCATATTAAGAAGCTGAAAGAACTCTTTGAGACCACTAGGGATACTATTTAGCAAGTTATTTGCTTTGCATTTTGAAATAGTACCCTCGTAAGGGTAAAGAGTTTCTGAAGTTTTCTAAAAATATCTCACAGTCAGAGGTGAGTTTACACTTTAGGAGTGCCTGACATAGATGCAAATTTTCAATGGATTTACCCTAAATGCATCTTTAAGAAACACAAATCCAATAAAAAAGCTTTCTAACTCTTTCTCATCCTTCAAAATCAATTTTAAGTTCATCTTCCCTTGGTAGTCCCCAGCTCTTTAAATTCCCTTGGCATTTACCTTCTACGGCCATCACGTGGCATTAACATACATTATACTATGTGCTATGAGCATGTATTACAGGCATCTCTTTCTTCTCCCTCCATCTAGAAAGTCAAGACTTCTTAAGGTAATGACTTTGGTATTTGAAATCTATATATTATGAAATTTCAAGAACAATTTATTTTAAAATACTTGAAGTCCCATAAATCATTGAAATGCCTTATAAATTTCAACGGTGTCAATATCCCAAAGACAACCACGTCTAGATGCCTCTTTCTGCAAGCAGCATAACGTTGTTTTTATAGACCTTATGTTTCCATTACTGGCACAGAAAAAATGGCCAATATATCGATTATTCATTCTCTATTCAACAAATTTATCTTGAGTGGCTCCTACGTAAAATATAGTCTAGATATCTGAGGATACGGCAAAGAGTAAAACAAAACAAGTGATAATATCATGAATTAAAATGCAGCAGCTACTACGATAGGGAAGGAGGGCGTGAAATTATGCACGGGAACATTACCCTTGATAGGGTGCTCAAGAGAAAGCCTTTCATAGGAGGTGATATTTAAACAGAGACCTGAAGGGAGAGCCTGGGGAAAAACATCCACTGCTAAGTGTACAGAAAGTGAAAAGACCTGGAGGTGTGAATGAGCTTGGCAAGTTTGAGGAGGAGAAAGAAGCCCAGTATTGACAAGAAGAGAAAAATTAAGTTGGAAAAGGGAATGAAATAAAAGTAGGTAGGGACAGATACTGTAGTGCCTGGCAAACCATACAAAGGAGTTAGATTTCATTGTGAGTGCAGTGGCGTGTCATTGGAGAATTTGTCGGGCAGTGACAAGGTTTGATTTATGTTTTTGTTTGTTCTGTTTCGTTTTTGAGACAGGGTCTCATTCTGTTGCTCAGGCTAGAGTGCAGTGGCATCATTGTAGCTCACTGCAGCCTCAAATTCCTGGGGTTTTATTAATAAGATCAGCACTGCTTCTGTGTGGAGAATGGATTGGAGCGGGTGACAGTGAAAGTGGGGAGACTAGTTGGGGGGTTATTATGGCAGTTGTTCTGGTGAGAGTTGATTCTGGCTTGGACCAGAGTCATGGAAGCACAGTATAAATGGAGATTAAAGGAAAAATTTTGGAGGTAAACAGATGAAACTTGCTCATGGCATGAGCAAAAGGAATCACGAATGGCTTGAGAGTGACTGTTGGGGCCATGTAATGACAAGAGGATTAATAGCAGGAATAGGCAGCCTAGGGTAACAGTTAAGAGCTGAAACTTTGGTACCAGTCTTGGTTTTTATCCTTGGACAAGTTACCTCACTTCTTGAAGTCTCACTTTCATCAATGTGTAAGATGTGAATAATCGTAGCTACTTCATAGGGTTTCTGTTTTGTAAATCGAATCTTTAAGGACTTATACAGGTAAAAATGCTTACCATAGTACCTCATAAATTGTAAGTTCTCAGTAGCTAGTTGCAAGAGAGTGCCAGGAGACAACTTCGAAACGTTACATAAGATTTTTTTTATTAAAAAACTCATGGAACCCTCACTCCCCTCCCCTGCAACTGTGAAATTTCTGATTTGACACATTGAAAAGTCAAATTAAGTATTCCAGTTAGCCAAGGGCAATGTCAGCAGCACAGCTGGGAAGCTTGAAAGATTTCCCTCCATATACCATAAGAAATATGGAAAAGTAAATTCTAAATGAAACCAAAGTGTCTCTGCATAATTTGAAGATCAAAAATGGAAATGTGAAGTAACTGAGTAAAATGGGACAAATCACCAAATCCCAGAGCTTGATCTCCTACTTCTTCCTTACCCCTGCTCTGATATAAGGTTTTGCAGTGAGTATAGGGGGAGTGAGGAAAACTTCAAAGTGAGGCAATGCATGAAGAACTCCCTAAATCCTTCTGTGTTGAAACATATTTTCTTTTCCCTTACAGCCTTGATATTTCAGTAATAGACTAGCTAGTTATTAAATATAGGCACTTCCTTTCATTAAGTTTTTAACTGATTAATTAATTAATTAATCTTTGGGAGACAAAGTCTCACTCTGACTGGGACTAGAGTGCAGTGGTATCAGCCCAGCTTATAGCAACCTCAAATGCCTGGGCTCAAGGGATCTTTCTGCCTCAGCCTCCTGAGTAGCTGGGACTATGGGCACCTGCCACCACACCTGGCTAATTCTATTTTTGGTACAGATGTTGGAGGAGTTGCTGGTTCCCAACTCCTGGCCTCAAGTAATCCTTCTGCCTTGGCCTCCCAAAGTGTTAGGCTTTCAGGCATGAGTCACCAATCCTGGCCCCATTAAGTTTTTTTGTTTTTAAATAATTCTTCATTGTTGCCTTGCTTTTGACAACTTATGTTAATCTATATTTTTTTTCTTTTACCTTTGTAACTTGCTTCAGCTTTTTTTCTTGAGGGGCAGGGAGGAGCCCTCAAGAAATCTATGATTATCTTTCAAATCTGGTAGTAATTCTTTGGGCTGATGAGTTTGGATAATTTCTCCAGATAGGTAGTACACTGTTTCAGGGGGTTGATTCAAATCTTTTCCCATTTTAGAAACATTGCCTTCTACTGTAATTTCAAGTATTAGCTCTGTTCCAGTATTCTGGAAGTGCAATAATGTGAACATGATTATTTCTTTGCCTTCCTTCCATTTCTATTACTTTCTCTCTGACTCTTCTTGCTTTTATGTGTGTGTCATTCTCTCAAGTTGTTTACTATCTTTCTC
This sequence comes from Perodicticus potto, assembly GCA_963574655.1. NCBI lineage: Eukaryota > Metazoa > Chordata > Mammalia > Primates > Lorisidae > Perodicticus > Perodicticus potto. Next base: position 6,277 of record CAUYRH010179044.1, read on the forward strand.
CCATGTTTCTTATTAAATTTGCATTTGAAACTCTTCTCACTCATGTACCTTATAATTCGTTTTTTTAATTTTTAATTTTATCTTTTACATTATTTCTTGAGTTTTATTAAGTCACCTTTTTCCTGTTTTGTTTCTAATTTCAGTTTTTGTATTTCTGATTTAAGGTACTTTGTCATATCTTCTAATGCCCTTTTGCGATTATTCTTTTTGGCTATACTTAATTCTGTTTACAATGTTGCCTTACACTTTTCTTGTACTTCATAGTTTTTTCTCAGAAGGTGGGATTTCCTCAATTGATATGTATAAAATTTCATTTCCTGTGAAAAGACACATTCACAAAACTTTATCATATATTAGGTCACAAAGAATGCATGCATTATTTTCATAAAGTAGAAACAGTGCAAATAACACTTCCTAATTACACTGTAATGAAAGTTGAAATTAGTAACAAAATAAAACTGCAATGTCACTTTCATCTGGAAATTTTAAAAGCTCCCATTAAATATCTCCTGGGTGAAAGAATAAATGTGATACAGATTGAAATTTCAGATTTAAAAAATAATGGAAAAGAAAAGACTATGTATAAGAATCTGTGGGATGCATTCAAAGCAATGATCAGAGGGAATTTCATTGTATGGAATGCTTTCACCAATAAAAATGAAATAATGGAAATAAATGAACAAATATTCAGATCAAAAAATTAGAAAAGGTATAACAAAGTACTCTAAAGGAAAGTACAGGAAGGAAGTAAAAAAGATAAAAAATGGAAAATCATGAGGTAGAGAACAGGAAAAAAAATAGTAGATCTAACAATTAATTAAAGTCATGTGTTTTTTTATTATACAAGCAGAGAAATCACTATCTAAACTTAATAAAGAAAAATAAGTGTAGAACAAAACTATACAAAAGAAGAAATAATGATGAAATATTCATTGGCAAAAAAGAAGTTTAAAAACACAAAAGCTTGCTTTTCAGACATCTACCTAAAGTTATAAATATAGATAAAAGCAACAGTTCTCTAGAAATATACAGACTACCAAGATTTAGCTTACTTGATTTTCAAAGCTTAAATAGATCAATGTCCATGAAGGAAGAGAGAAAGAATGGGTTATCTGACAAAAAGGCACCAGGTCCAGATGGTTTCATAATTCTGAAACTATTCTATGTGAATATTAGGTTTGATCAAACATGTGACTCTATGCTTTGTGAATAACATACCAATATATGTAAATATATGACCATTAGCTTAGGTTTCTCACTGTTGGAAATAGGAGTTATAAACAAAGAGGAAAGGCCAGAATGAAACTTGTGGTGTTGAGTTGTAACTGGAGATATCAGTTTATATGAACTCATGTTTGATAGATGATGGATAGATAGATAGATAGATAGATAGATAGATAGATAGATAGATAGATACATACATACATACATACATACATACATACATATATGCGTTCAAGCCTATATTTCTATCTTGATCTGCTGATAGAGCCTATAAATAATGACATCCTCATAGAAATAAGCATACCTAACATGCGGATCTTAGTTTCTGTATAACATACCCCAAATGGGCCTAGAAAATAAATCTAGAACATCTTATGATGTGAGAAATTATGGAAATGCTAAAAAATGATTATGGCATGTCAATAGGACACAAGAGCCGACATGAAAGAGCACCCAATGGTCAAATCTTGGACAATTTAAACAAAATATGTAATGACAGTAATGAATCTTGACGCATAGAATAAAATATCCACTGCTATGAATGAATGAATGAATGAAATACAAAGTCACCATTAGGAAAAGACCATGATATGATGTTTGCAGGCAAGATCTACCAATAGATACCCAAAACTGTGGATGTCTGCATAACGAAAAACTATGTGAGCATAGTCTCAGAATATTTATCTTTTTAAATTTTTGTTTATTAGAGGTACATGATAGTTGTATATATTTACAGGGCTCATGTGATGTTTTGATACAGGCAGACAATGTGTATTAATCAAATCAGGGTAATGGAAGTATCCATTACCTCAAGCCTTAATTATTTCTTTGTGTTAGGAATATTCCACTTAATTTCACTCTTTCAGTTATTTTAGCTCCTTCAAATTTACATCAATTAAAAAGAAGAAAAGAGTAACTTTAAAAACTTAGAAGACACCTCAATTAAGTGATATGGGTTCCCATCACGAGCAATAAGATTACTGATGATTAATAAGACTACTTACACTGTGCACCCTCTGATGTGAAGCACTGAGAAAAGTACAATAACTCCAATATCAGGTCTGTGGTATTTTGCATAATTTCCATATGATCATGAGAAAACATAGGATAAACCCAAATTAAGGGAACTTTAACAAATAATTTGAGCAGGATTCATCAGAAGTGTCAAGATCAAGAAAGATGAGAAATTGTCCCAGATTGGAGGAAACCAAGAAGGCACAGCTAAATGCAATGTGGAGTCCTGGATGGGGTTCCGTAACAGAAAACCAGGAAGAAGGGAGATACTCGGTGAAATTGGAAAAAGCTCTGTAGTTTAGTTAATTACGTTTTAATAATATTAATTTCCTGGTGGGGAGGGTTTGATAATTTTATTGAGGTTATGTAAGTTGCTAGCATTAAGGACAGGTGGGCAGAAGATACAAAGGAATTCTCTGTACTATGCTTGTAAATTTTGTATAAGGTCTAAATTCCTTCAAAATGTTTTTATAAAGTTTCGAGTCAGCCTTGCAGATAGATTCATAAAACTGTCTAAAGCCAGCCTGTTCTGTGGCCATCTGTATGTTTTCCATTGTGTTCCAAGTTTTGTAGGTGCCATAGTATGTGAAGGTTCTATGCTAGATGTTGCAAAGTTTTAGTACCATACAGCAATCACCAATTTTCACACACACACAAAATCAGGAGGCACTTCAGGCTTTCACAGTACTTCTGCATCATGATTATGAACATGAAAATCATCCTCATACAGAGAGGAGATGCACACACCCAAGTGCCATTTAACAGAGATTTCTGGTTGATACAATGACACATAAATGAGTGTTTTTCCAATTTAGACCTGAGTTAGTGAAAGTGAAATAAATAGCTTGTCCTCCCTTTTTAAAGCATTAACTCTAAGCTCACTTGACCTTGTTTCTGGACATTACACAGCTCTACTGCCATAATGCAATTATAATAAATTGATGTTGTGTGCCATGCACAATGTTTCGGGTCATGGACATCAAAATGTAAAGTCAGACCATTGAAATCCTCATATGTGCTGTGTACTGAGTCCTGAGCTGAGGAAACAGAATCTCATAAGGGTAAAATACACTCACTCAGCTAGTAAATGGCTAGTGAATGGACCTTTCACCCAAATCTTCCAGATTCCAAAACTCAAGTTCTTTGAATTATCCAACGTTTTCCCTAGAACAGAGGTATGAAATCATTTGAGAACTTGACCTGTCTAGAGTAGAGGGCAACATGAAAGCAGCACACAACCACTCTGTACCTGCTGGATATCCTAGAGGAATACCCTGTACATACTAGATATGATCTACTACTAACTGTTTCCTCATCCTTTGAAGATTTATATCAATTAGTTTATGACATAGGAACTTGATTTCTTATTTAATTATAAGGGCACAAATCTCTTTTAAAGAGGGCTCTAAAAATCAGTGTGGTTTATTTCTTTTTTGACAAGCTATATACTGATGTGTGAGGCCTGACAATTAAAGCTTCACATGCGGTTGTAAGAAACAATACAGATAGATTCTGTGTATCCTTTGCTTTCCTCCCCCTAATGATAATATCTTGCAAAATTATAGTACACTCTCACGATTAGGATATGGACACTGATACAATCAAGATACAGAACATTTCCATCACCACAAAGATTCCCTCATATCACCTTTCGTAGACATAGTCATTTCCCTCCTATACCCACCTCCTCCTTAACCCTGGCAACCATTAATTTGTTCTTTACTTTGATAATTTTATCATTTCAAGAATGTTATATGAATGGAATCACACAATTATGTAATTTCTTGGTGTTGGCTTTTAAAATTTTGGTATCATAGCAGCCCGTATAGCCTATGGCTAGGAGGAGTGAGAGTTATCAGTAACACCTATAGAGCTCAATAACGGAGCACGTTGGTGAAAAAGGCATGGGGAGGGATTTAGCTTCTAACGAGCATGAGAGCTCGCGAGAGGAGAGTATCAGTGATTGGCAGCCTCCACATCTGTGGTGCAAGTAGCCACAAGATTATCTCTATAAGTAGCAGCAGGTGTAGGCAGTCGGGAGCACGCATTCTATCATGGACCTCTCAGTCTGATTCTGTCTCCTCTCCTGCTTGCAGAATGCCAGCACGGTATCTCTCAAAGATCACTAAGCTTTGTTAAAGACTGCTAAGACTTATTCTTTTAAGACTGTTTCACCCTGGAAGACTCTCTCTCTCTCTCTCTCTCCTTTCTGCTAAAGTAGACAGCCCTCAGGCACCTAAGAGCAATGTTCCTCAGCAAGGTAGCATAGCGGTCCGAGTCCAGAACCTAGATAAGCCAGGGCCAGAGACCAATCAGTCCTGGGCCCCGACCAGTGGCAACGAGATGTATCATTGGAGATTCATCCACCTAGTTGTGTATATAAATAGTCCATTTCTTTTTATTGCTGACTAGCATTCCAAAGAATGCGTAGACCACAGGTGACTTTTCAACCATTAACCCATTGAAGGACATACGAACTATTTCCACTGCTTGACTATTACAAATACAGCTGCTATGAACATTCTCATACAAAATGCTGTGTGAACATAAACACTCAGGAGTGCAATTGCTAGGTTATATGGCAGTTGAATGTTTGATTTTTTTTCTTTTTATCGGTAGACTTAATTATTAGAATGATTTTATATTTGCAGAAAATTGAGCAGGTAGTACAGAATTCCTGTGTGGGGTCTGAGAATTAAGTTCACGAACTCACCACCGTGTGCTTGCCTTGACAGCACTGTCCATATAACTCAGTAAGGTTTCATAACCATGGTGTATCACTGTCTCACGGCTATGTTCATGTAGATGTGTGGCAGTGTCTTTCTGACCTGTGTTCTTGACTGTTGTGTGTTTTTGTGCACCATCACAAGAATGTCAGAGCTTGAATTAGAACAATGAACAGACATTAAATTTCTTGTTAAACTGGGCAACAGAGGAAGTGAAATGAGGGACATATTAGTCCACGTTTATGGGGATAATGCCATGAAGAAAATGGCAGCGTACAAATGGTTTAAATGTTTTTCTGAGGGGAGAGAAAAATTGATGAAGACAGGTCAGCCAGTAATGAGCAGCATTGACAAAAATATTGCAAAAATTCATTAAATTATGTGTCAAAATTGTTGGCTGACTGTGAAAAACATAGTGGACCAAATAAACATCAGTAGAAAAACACTTAGGCAAATCTTAACTGAAAATCTTGGTATGAGAAAGGAGTATGTGAAAATGGTCCCAAAGGAGCTCACTGATAAACAAAAGCTCAGGAGAGTCAAAGATTTCCAAGGCCTTTTAGAGAGGCAGGATGAATTTGGGGCCATCTTATCGGTGGAAGTGAAACATGGGTGTACCAGTATGACCTTGAAACAAAGCGTCAAAGTGCTCAACGGAAGCCATCCAATTCTCTGTGACCAAAAATGTTCTGTCAGTCCAAATCAAGACTCAAAATGTTGCTAAACTTTCTTGATATCATAGCGTTTGTTCATTAGGAATTTGTGCCAACTGGGCAGTTAACCGAATTTACTGTTTGGTACTGATAAAAAATCTGTATAAAAAAGTTAGATGAAAACAACCTAAATTATTTTGCCAACAATTCATGGCTCTTACTTCATAACAATGCATCAGCTTATGTAGCACTGTCTGTGAGGGAGTTTTTAGCCAGTAACAACTAACTGTGTTGGAACACCCTCCATACTGCCCTGATCTGGCCTCTTGTGACTTGTTTCTTTGCCTGAAGATAAAGGAAATACTGAAAGGAAGACATTTTGAGGACATTCAGGACATTCAGACCTCTCTGATGGTCATTCCAGAAAAAGAGTTCCAAAGGTGCTTTGAAAGGTAGACTAATTTCTGGTATAGGTGCTAAGCTTCCACCAGTGGGGTGTATAGCATCTTTTCTAGGATGAGTTTGTAAATTTGATTGTCTGATCTCCTATATACATATATGTA
>CAUYRH010179049.1:0-18503 GCA_963574655.1 Perodicticus potto
TGTGTCCATTCATTGATACATTCATTCACTTCGCCCCGGAAAATAAAAAGTTGGCTCTCTCTCCCAGAAAATTTCTTTTGCATTTCCCTCCAATTAGAAACAAGACATCTCTCTTCTTGTCTAAAAGAAGAGTCGAAACCATGGCAGCACCGAGATAGTGAGGTCCAACTCACCCTTCTGAGCGTGACTTGGTCCAGCCCCGCCAGCAGGTTCCCAAACAGCACAGGATGCCAGAAAAACCCTCCCTCTCACCATGCCAAGCCATATGTCTTCTATCATTTAAATAATTCCTGAAATCCCACCCTCCCTGTGCTCCCTTACGACTTCGGAGAATGACTCAGTCCCTCCCTTCATCAGACCCTGTCTCCTCATGAAACGCTTTTGGCCCCTTTCCCTGGTCACCAGTCCCAACCCCAACAAAGGCTTGGCATTCCACTTTGCTCCTTACTCGTAAACATGTGTGCCCTTGGATTGCACTTACTATAAATATCCCGGATTTTGACTTATTTGTGGTGGTGTCAGTGCTTTCTGCTGGTCCAAGAAGTCTTGAGTTTGTTAGGATCCAGGGGACTAGCCTTGTTTGGGGCTTGTTTCCTTCAGTGAACTGAGACAAGACTACATCACACAAGCATCTGTTCACACATTACCTTCTCACTCAGGCCATATTGATGGTGACAACGGTTAAGAATCAACATTTCTGTAGCATTTATGAACACTTTCAGATCCATGATCTCATTTTTTTTTCAGCATAACCCTGTGAAATAGCATTTACATTATCCTCTCTCAATATGAAATGAAGTTAAAAGAGCTTAAGTGAGTTGCCTTCCATCAAGTAATATATGATGCCAGGAAAACTTTTTGGGAATAATTCCATTTAGATCCCGCACCTGACACCATAAAACAAAATAAATCTCAGATGGATTAAATAGTTAAACAAAAAATAAAACTATTAAGAAAGGAGAAAATGTAGCTAAAGATTTTCCTGCTCTCTGGATGAAGAAAGACTTTTTACACATAAAAGCAATGGAAGAAACCCCAAGAGAAAAAAATGTAATAGACCAATCTACATAAAAGTGTCACAAGACCAAATAGTAAGCTGAGAATGTGAGACAAATTGCCAGAGAAAAGAATGCCTTCTCAACTATAGATTTATGTTTTTCAAATCTCTATAAAAGAAATTTACAGACACATAAAAAATGACTAGACAACTTGTAGAAAAGTAAATATAATTAGGTAATAAACATGTTTTTTAAGGTTTAACTTTAGTAAGAATCAAAGACATAAAACAATGAAATCCTGCTTTCACCTGTCCATTTAATTCCGATAGTAATGTGTGTACAAAGCAAGTGATGGTGAAGTGGCCTCTACCCTTATAACGATGAAAGTGTAGATTTATGTAACCCTTCTTAGGTAGCTAATAACTACCTACCAAGAGCCTAAAAAATATTCAGACATGTTGATCAAGTAATTCCACGTAGCAATTCCAAGTGATCTATCACATGGAAAAAAATCAGAGATATTCTTAAAGATTTATATAATGTTGGGCAGCACCTGTGGCTCAAAGGAGTAGGGCGCTGGCCCCATATACTGGAGGTGGTGGATTCAAACCCGGCCACAACAAAAAAAAAAAAACAAAAAAAAATTTATATATGTTAATGTTCATCAAAAATATTTAAACAGCATTTCATTTGCACAGTTCAACAATCCATTATATCTAAATAATATAATATATTGTACATAATATAAAATATTAAGCAATTTTTAAAAATATATATGAAGAATTGTAATGAGAGAGCAAATGTATATATTTACACATACACACTATATTCATAATATGATCTTGATTATGTAACTATATGTATGAACAGGTGGGTTGTCCAAGACATAGACAATAAGAAGGGAGTAGGAATGGAAAAAACAGGGAATAATTTGTGTAAAAGGAAAGGAGAAACAGCAGGATGGCATGGAAGGGGCTTCAAACTACAATGCAAACGGAGAAAATCTTTGCCAGCCCAACAGGCAGACAGGCAAGGAAGATCGCCCTGTAGCAGAGGCCTGTACTGGGGGAAATGGCCAAGCTCTTACAGCACAACCTTACTAAGTCACCGGCTAGGGCTGCCACAAGCACCGCGGGAACTTGCTTCAAATGCTGAAGAAGGAGGGCGGCACCTGTGGCTCAAAGGAGTAGGGCACCGGCCCCATATGCTGGAGGTGGTGGGTTCAAACCCAGCCCCGGTCAAAAACAGCAAAAAAAAACAAAAAAAGAAAAGAAAAGAAATGCTGAAGAAGGAGCTAATGGCTGGAGTCAAGGAACGGGGGATCTGAGCGGTCCACACTCTATTGACATAGGAAAAAGACTAGGAATGCCAAGGTGCATTGTATTTATTTTCCTTACATGTTTCTATATTTTCTATGTTTTCACAAAAAGCACAATAATCAGAAATTGTGTTATACTCAGACCAATAGGATTTTTTTTTGTTTTAAAATGAGGACTTTGCAGGGATTTCTGGTTCCCTTGGTGTCTCTTACTCCCAGCCTCACACATCCTTCGAGAGTGGTGATTCTAATATATCCATAACTTGCGTAGAGACATCTGTGTTAAAATGATATTTCCAGAACAAGACAAAGCTTTAAATTACACACGCACAGAGAGAGAGAGAGAAAGAGAGAGAATACTGTCTTTGGTTGGTTTTCTGAAATCCTGGCTTCCTTCAAAGTTTATAAGAAAGTTTCTAATCTCTCTCATCATTGGAAGGAAGAGAAGGAGCGAGGATGGGCAGAGAAGAGGGGTTCACACTTACTGCTGGCTACATGTAGGGTGGGGGTAGGATTTATAGCATTACATCATCGGGGATCCATGGTAGCATCTATCACCACTCACTCTAAAAGAAAAAAAAAAAAAACATGGTTCAGAATCAAGTACATTACTGTACATCTACTAAGGGCTGGAGACTCAAGGTCTGTTTGGCCTCAAATCTTTGCCCGTCCCTCTACACCTCACTGCTTTCCATCAAAACATATCCATATCTTATAGTTTAGCAAATCTGGGGATGTCAACAATCAGAAATGTCTTTGTATTCAACGTGGAGTTCTGCCAAGAGTGGGCAGAGAGTCAAGAGACGTGTGTTGTATTAAATAACACTGGCCGTGTTCAAGGTGTCAGATGACTTTGGACAATTTGTTTTCTTCTCGTTGGAAGCAATAGCTGGGACTAGTTATTTCAAAAGGGCTTTCCTGCCCTTAACCTCTCAATATTCGTGTATATATGCATAAATAGTTTGCTCAGCAAGCTGGTGTTACTGCCTTACCACGTCTAAATAATGCATGGACTCATTCTGCTTGTATGGGAAACAGTTCCTTGAACAGTTTCCTGTGATTGCCTCACTCAGAATTACTGATACAGACAGCCACATTCACCACAGCACTGTCTACCATCAAAAGACAGGTGACAATTCGAACACCACTAGATAGAGGATTAATTAAATAAGCCATGGCATAGCAAGGCCGGAGAATACCACACAGACATAAAACAGACTTAGATGTTTCTAGGCTGGGCTTCCTCGGACACCACATCCTTCACTTCCCTCCTCCCTCATGGCTGGCCCAGCTCAGTCTCTGTTTGGGCCCTTCTTCCTCTGTCCAACCTCTAAATGTTAAAGGGACCCAGGAATAAGTCCCTGGCCCCCTTCTCTCTCTATTCTCTATGTTCAATCCCAGGGTTTAAAATATCATCTAACGATAGCCAAACTTACTTCTATCTCCAACGCTAACCTAAGCCATGCCCTCTAAACTAGACATCCCAGGCTTTCTGCATATTGCATTTGTTAAAACTTGAGTGCCTGTTAAGGCCCAGGTATTGACTGTTCTAGGCACTGAAAAGCAAGACAAACTCTTGGCCCTCCTTCATTTTTAGCAGCAATACCAGAAAGTAAGCAAGGAAATGACAATTATGTAATGCAACAACAAGTGGTGATAAGTGCCATTAGGGAAAATAAAAATAGTTGGAGAGTTGGAAGATAGAAGTGATGGGAGCTCTCTCAGAGGAGATGAGCAGGGAGTGCCACCCGGTGAAATGACAGAAGAGTGACACATGCCAAGGGCCAAGGCAGGCTGGACAAGACTTCCAGGTGGAGGGAACAAGATGGCCTGGGGTGGGGATGTGCTTGGCACGCTGGAGGAACTGCAAGGCCAGTGCAGCTGACACAGGGGACAGAGTTCATGAGGCTATGGTGAGGCATCTGATGAATGCATATATGTGCCGTTACACAACAATCTACAAGATCTATTGTTGCATTAAAAAAGCAGAGTGCAGACAATACCTAGGTTATTTCTAGAAGGATACACAAATTGTGAAAGGTGTTTGCATCTAGGAATGGAGTCTAAGGGAAGTGGGTAAAAGAAATATATTTTTCAGTGATAATTTTTTATCACTGAAATTATTTTGAATTATTTCCATGGGCATGAATTACATTTCCAATTTTAAAAATCTCCTTCTGTCTGGCCGCATGCGGTGGACTGCCCACATTTGCCTGATTGATCAAGCCCCTCAGTGTCCTCAATTGCCCATCAGGTGCTTAAGCTTTTCCAATTCACTTTGATTTCACTGAATAAAGACCCCCACATCCTACAGGTTTTGCTTTTCTTTTTCTCTTTTGCAAGAGGGAGGTTTTTCCCCACCAAGACCAAAGGCAAGAGTCAGATTTCTTCTCTCCTCCTCCCGAAGTCATGAAAGTATGGTGTTCTCACAGGCTCCAGGGCTGGGGCTCTTCCTCACTCCCCTCCCAAGGAAGCTGGGAGCTCTGCCGTTCCCAGGTTCCAGTGTCCCCTGCTCTCCCAGCGGATCCTGGCTGTTCCAGACCCCCAGGCAGCCAATTCCAGTTGGCACACGTCTCATTAACCTGGACATCATTTTTAAAGGACACTGGCATGTGTCTTTCAGCAGGAGGTGAAGGGTCTGGTTTTCAGCCACTGCCTCTCCCTGGCCTGGCTCCACAGAACCTGAGACCCAAAGACAAAGCTGTCTTGTTTCACAGATGTTGAATCAGAAGCCTGGAGAGTGAAGTATTTGTTGAAGGATGCACAGTGAGTTTATGAAAGCCCCAGGACTAAAATTCAGGCCCCCAAATTCCCAGTTCCGGGTTCTTTCCAACTACATCTCCTGCAATTAGCCTTCCCTCAGCTCCACACTTGGTTCTCAATGGGAGCTGAAGAAAGAGGAAGGAGGAGGAGAGAGAGTTCACATCAAGAGCAGTTTCTGGGGCTCGGCGCCCGTGGCTCAACAGGCTAAGGCGCCAGCCACATACACCTGAGCTAGCGGGTTCGAATCCAGCCCGGGCCCGCCAAACAACAATGATGGCTGCAACCAAAAAACGGCCGGGCGTTGTGGCGGGCGCCTGTGGTCCCAGCTACTTGGGAGTCAGAGGCAAGAGACTCGCTTGAGCCCAGGAATTGGAGGTTGCTGTGAGCTGTGATGCCACGGCACCCTATCCAGGGTGACAGCTTGAGGCTCTGTCTCAAATAAAAAAAAAGAGCAGTTTCTGGGGCTTCCAAAGGGGCACTCCTGAGACTTTAGGAACACCCCAGTAACCTCCTCTGACCTCCTTTGCAGACCTCAATACACACATGATTTCCTGCCAGTGCCCCAGAATCAGAAGCAGGTGTACTACAAGTTGACTACAAGAACATTTTACCTTTAAAAAACAAATGGAGGGGCTCGGTGCCTGTGGCTCAATGGGCTAAGGCGCCAGCCATGTACACCTGAGCTTGCGGGTTCGAATCCAGCCCAGGCCCACCAAACGACAATGACGACTGCAACCTAAAAAACAAATGGAGGGGGATTGGAAATTTTAAAAACAAAGACTGAATGATCCAGTGAAGCAACTCTTCTCTAATGTGTGATCATATAGAGGAATGTTTAAGAATACACCAAGGATATGAGAATCCATTTTTAAGGGATTTATTTATCAAAGATTACACACACACACTCCCCTTTCCTAGTCAGAAGGGGTGACAACATTTGGAAATGACACTTCCAATAGGAAGAGAATCGAGAGGCAGCTTTAGGAGTTGTCCTTGTCAGGAGTTTTCTATCCAGTGCAGGGGACGATGGGCTCACGTAAGCCAGGGCCGTGTGCAGAGACTGGCTGCAGTGTGTGTACTTTGTGTGGTGGTGCTGAACGGCTGTATCCACACAGCGGTGTCCCAGCCTCATCCACGTGGACGGCCTTGAACACACACACAGTCTTGAACATTGGGTCCAGCAATCTCACAAGCTGGTCATGCTGTGCTTAGAACCGCAGACATCTGAGCAGCTTTTCTAAGGGATGACCTTAGCCAGGCAGCTCCTTTGGAATTCTTCTGGGACTGGCTCTAACCTCTGACAGTACTCAAGTTATTAATAGCAAGCCATATTCTAACTCATCAGCAAACTAGTAATTATTATTGCAAGTGCTACTTCTTTGGGAGAATGTACTTTGTTACATTATTTTCTATGACTATTACATATTAATAACTCATAATCATTATAAGAGTAAATGAAAATAACTGCTATTTTTAGTAAATACTTTTCTATATGCCAGGTGCTATTTATTTACTTATTTATATTCTAAGATAGGGTCTTGCTCTGTTGCTCAGGTATCATCACAGCTCACTGCAACCTCAAATTCCTGGGCTCCAACGATCTTCCTGCCTCAGTCTCGAGTACCTGGGACTACAGATGCCTGCCACAATGCCAACCTAACTTTTTTGTAGATACAGGTTCTTGCTATGTTTCCCAGGCTGGTCTCAAACTCCTGACCTCAAGCCATCCTCCCACCTCAGCCTCCCAGAGTGCTGGAATCACAGGTGTGAGCCATCATACCCAGTTCTAAGCTCTCTTTTAATCAAGTGGTCTAAATATCTTGTTTCATGCTCAAAGTACCCTTAGTAGGAAATTAAGATTATCACCATTTTACAGATAATAAAACTGAAGAGATGTTCAGAAAGTTGCTACACTCCTGAGAAGCCAGATCTTAAGTATTCAGAGCTCTGTTCTATAAGATTCTATGGGGGTCATGAAGGAAGTGATTCTTTTGTATACTCTAATTTTGAACTTTCTACTATCAAAAGGGTAGCAAGAAATGGCATATTTCATGTTACTGCTGCCAGGCACAAGAAGAAAATCCTCTTTCAATAAGAAATTGTGGAGATCTGGGTCAGGTAATTCATTCTTCTAAAAAATCTTTATGACATCATAATGCATACTACTGGCAACTGACAATATGATGTCATTAACTTAATTTTCTTCAACAACAGTGATTCAGGACTTACCAGGAGCTAGGCATTATATGAATACACAGATAACAGAAGGTCCCTGGCCCCCAAGGAGCTCACAATCTAATGGGAGAAATTTATAATCAAGGTACGTTGTGATGAGAATTGACGTGAAAGTACAAAGTCTAAGAAAGCCTAGGGTAAGGCTTTCTAGAGGAATCCAAGGAGGCCTGGCATTTGAACTAGATACAGCATTTAAACTGGGTCCTGAAAAGTGAGCAGGACTAGCAAGGCCAACAGAACGCAAGAAAGAAAACTCCAAAGGGTAAATAACGTAGAGATGCTTAAGGCACCAAGAGGGCTCACAGGAGCCAAGAAGCTCTGTGTGGTTCACGGGTAACAGATGAGTTAGGGAAGGAAGGACGGGGCCAGATCCTGAAGGCCTAGAATATCGCACATCAATATCATCAACACACGGACAATAGTGAGCCATTAAAGTTTCCAAGTGCAGGAGCAGAGCAATCAGAAAGCTTTTCTGGCAAATAAAGATCCCTCTAGAGCCTCAGTAGCTAACAGATTAATAGGTATCTGGGTCTGGGTAGATTTGATGGCTCTGAATATTTCATTAAATGAATTTCCTAAACACAGAAAGTATGATACATTTTAATGTGTGTGTCTCTCTTTCTCTCTATAGCAACTAATCTTAATTATCTCAGAACTCTGAGCTCAAGAAGATATCTTACCTGTTTATCTTCGAAGTGAACAAGGCAAGGATTTACTCTGAGAATTAAATGTGCATTTTTATAGGCTTAGAGCTTAATTAAATAGCACTGAAATCCACATGCAGGTTATTGAAAGTTTAAGTACCTGGAATGATAGGGGGAAAAATATTTAGAAAGTTTCCATGTTGAAGCTTTTGTTATTAAAAAAACAGAAAGCTCCTGTAAAAAAACAACTTACCATACCCTGGGTTCCATTAACTACAGGTAAATTCATGTCCCTTAGGTTCTCCGAGCATCTTTCTCCATTACAAAGAAAGCCCGTGGAGGAAATATGATCCAGTCTACCCTCCCACCCTGTCCCTCCCCTCCACCACGTCCTCATCCCCCACACTTACATGGCATCTGCCTACCACCCAGCACCAACGTTTATAACCCAGCTTGACCATTGTGCTGTGCAGGACTCCAAACGTTTTTTAAAACATAGTCCCCCAAAACACAATAAATTGCAGTAATCACCCAGGACAGCAGAGCAATCGAAAAAGGAAACAGATCCACTAGAGTCAAACAAAAGAGGCAAACCTACGTGACATCCACCAACACACACATTCAGCTGGTCATCTCTTCATTCAGGGCCCAGAGAACTCCTTTATGTGCCCAGGCTGGCCCGGGCACCTCCAGTGCTGAGAGGAATCAGAAATGGCCCTTCTCCTCAACGAACTCTCTCTTGACACTTACTACAATTCTGTAACTGTATAAATTGTTCAGAGGAAGAAACTGAGCCTCATAGATGCTAATTTAAGACCAAAGATCTCATCCAGGAGGATTTAGAGTGAGACATAAGAACCGAGGAGAAAGGTGGGAACCAAGCCTTGACTCCGAGCACGAGCTTGGGACCCCAAATGAGAGGACAGAACACAACCTAGGCAAGAAGCCACAGAGACTATTATGTTCCCCTGAAGACCATCTTAGTACTAAAAACAGACAGCAGGCAGTGGTTATCATGGTAAGGCATACCGCCTCAGGAGATAGATGCAAAGTCCTGGGTTCAAATCCCAGCTCTGCTCCTTAATGTCTGCAGGCAAGTTACTTACCCTTGTGGTGGGTTAATAAACCTTACCACAGGGGCAGTTGTGAGAATTACACAAGAGAAAACAGGTGACAGTCCTTAGTGCAGCATCTGGCACTTGGCAAGAATCAATAAAAGTGAGCTACGACATGTCAAACTCAATAAGCCTCCAAACTCAATCATCATCTCTTCTGGAAACCTGTTTCTTCTATGCCTGAATCCTCTAGCTGTATGATTGCCACCCACTCCCCCAAACCAGGAGCCATTCTCAGTTCCATTTCTCATCCCATCAACCTTCCACCTTCCTCTGCCATCATCATCATCTCAGATAATATTTTTGGTGCATTTCCATGTTCAAAGATGCTAAGCCAAGCACTTTAGAAGATGACCTTTAATGGGGCAGAGAAAAAAAAGCACCCTTAGTAGGATACTAAAATTCTCTCCATTTTGCCTTTGAGGGAGGCATGACTCAGAGAGGTTAAGAAGCTTTCCTACTGTCTAAGTCTAAACCCCATGTGCTTAAAGTCACATGCCAGTGACTTTAAGGATGAGGAACGTGCTGCCAGCCCCATTGGTATGCAACTGTTAAACTTTACACTCCATTGACTCCCAATCAAAAGTTCACTTACTAAACGAAGCAGGTTGGAGGATGGTTCGGGGCAATCGTGGGGCATTTGAATGCCAGGGGGACAGGGAAGCTGGCAGAAGAGAAGACCTGAGGAAGGGTGTTGCCAAGCCAGAAGTGCCATCCGGGAAGGAGGGCAGGAGGCACGGAGGCCAGCAGAGACGAGTGCATCCGTCTGGGTATGAGGGGCTGAAGTGAGGGAGAGGGAGTGGGAACGAAAAGAAGGCTGGATGTGACAGACGTTACCTCACCAGGCACAAATACTCCCAAGGCTGGGGCTTGGTTTAATAATTCTGTTACTAGGGCAACAGCACAAGAACCTATCTCAGAGAGACCCCAACGTGGCCTGTTTCTGCACTGAAGGGTGTTGGCTCTATGCTGGGAAAACAGGGCGGAAGGCGAGTGGCCAAGTGATGCAGCAAGACCTGAGCAGCAGGACTTCCCACGGGCAATTTCCATCCTTTCACCCTCTACCAGGTTATCAGTGACAGATTAGCAGTCCTGCCTCGGATATTTAGACTCATCTAAGGACATGTGGGCAGGTGAGTGCCTGCCCCATACCCACCTCACAGGGAAGAGTTTGGATTGAGAGGAGCCTGCCAACAGAGCAAAAGCACAGATCCCAGGGTGGACCAGCCCCTCAGCTACCTGCTTCCCTCCAGTTTGGTATCACTGGAACTACGGTCAGGCCTTAACAGCAATGTTTGCAGTCTGTCCAGGGAATGGAGTGCTGGCAATGGCTTCCCCGTGGCAGTGGATTTGTGAGCTCTAGTCGGGAACTACTGATGCTCTTTCCCAGGCCCATCGTAGAGTCAGCCTTCATCCTGTGAACCCCTCTCCATCTCACTCCATTTGTCCTTTTGTCCCTTCGAGAATGCTGTAATGAGATGGCCCTGTCATTCACTTTCTCTCTCCGATAGCCACCCATGCAGATAAGGAACAGCCTTTCAAAAACATTCGGAAAACTTTCAGACATAGGGACAATCTCGCCGGCCTTGGGTGGGGTGACTACTACCCTTCTCAACCTGCAGACCTCAAGCCTCTCGGAGCCCTCTGCGCAGCATCAAGTGGAGAGACCCTTGGTCTCTGTCGGCAGTGCTTGTATTCAAAGTTGGCTCCTTCCACATCACGTATTTACATATTTTCTTTACAATCTTTATAAGACTCCATTTCCTTCACTTGTTCCTCTGAGCTATGAACTCACAAGCCAGTGTAAGGAGTAGACCCCACCGACAGGACCATCTGAAAGCTTTCACTGCATTAAAATTTTGGTTTCAAATATTGCTCTGAAGAGTCAGGCAGGGGATGGGAGCATCAGGTGGATTCTACCCCTGGTTCTGGGGCGATTTCCACCAGAGCAGGAGGGTGCCCCTCGGGGGCTTTGCTATCCATGCGCTAGTTTGCCCAGCAGACATAGCACGTTCCACACTATCTTGAAAGGCATCCCTTGCTAGAGGAGTAGCCACCTGGGAATCTGAGTCACCCCAGGCACCGTTGGATCACATGTAGCTGGCTCTGCCACTCATTTTCTGGCTGAGCTTAGGCAAGTTGCTTTTCCTATGAGTTCCTTTACCTGCAAAAGGAAAAAAAAATTATACCGAACAATCTCAAAGGTTGATATAAGAACTTAAAACCTAAAACCCATTGTGAGCCTTTCGAAAGACCAGGAACCGCAAAGCATAAATAGATCACATGAACAACAGTGGTTGATCCAGTTTGAAGTCAAGTTTAGTTTAAGGAAGGGACAAATGATTCCATGGAACTGATAAAAACAATGAGAACTTTGAGGTGCTTTCATACGATTTGGGGGTGCAGTTTTTAATTGAGGGCTTGTGTTCATGAGTAAAACTTCCTGAACCAGCCTAGCCTTTGTCACTCACCAGTTCTGTGACACTGGGCAAGTAGCACCTCTTAGAACAATGTTTTTCAACCTGTTTTTTATCTCATGGCATACTTGAATCTATAGCTAAATTTCCACAGCACAACCCATTTGATGCCATAATCCCGTTACTGGTCATCTTCGCAGAAGGAAAAAAAAACATTTTACCATAAGGACACTTGCACTAGACTATTTATCACAGCTCAGTTTACAATCGCCAAAATGTGAAAACAGCCTAAATGCCCACCAACCCGGGAATGGATTAACACGCTGTGGTATATGTATACCATGGAATACTATTCAGCCATTTAAAAAGATGGAGACTTTACAGCCTTTGTATTAATCTGGATGGAAGTGGAACACATTATTCTTAGTAAAGCATCACAAGAATGGAGAAGCATGAATCCTATGTACTCAATTCTGACATGAGGACAATTAATGACACAGTGGGGGGTGGGGGGACGGGAGAACAGCGAGAGAGAAAGAGAGAGAGAGAGAGAGAGAGAAGGAGGGAGGTGGGTGGGGGAAAGGAAGAGCAAAGAGAGGGAAGGAGGGAGGGGGTGGGATCTCGGTGTGTGACACACCTTTGGGGGGCAAGACACAATTATAAGAGGGACTTTACCAAACAAATGCAATCAATGTAACCTGGTTTCTTATACCCTCAATGAATCCCCAACGAAAAAAAAAAATAATTTCCATGGCACACTTAAATTATGTTCATGAAAAAAAAGTGAAAAAAGCACATACTGTGCTTTGAATTTCTTTCAAAAATCATATAATTAATGATCATTAAAAATTTTTGCAGCATACTAGTTAAAAATCACTGTCTTAGAGCTTCTGTTTCTTCATTCATAAGATGGGGGTGGTGACACCACATGACTCAGGGAGTGGCTGGGGGGAATCTCATGCCTGGCACAAGGTAAACAGTCAACGGCAGTTATCACATTACTCTAAATCACAGGCAATCTTTGCGACAACACCAGAAAAGCAGTATTCATCATCTTTATTTTCCCAAAGAGGAAGCTAATGCCCAGAAAAGCTGTGGGGCTTGCCCAAGTCGCTCGGTGAGGGCCTTTTTCATCTAAAAGCTCATCCTGCACCACAGTTGTCTCCCTCGTGATACAATCTGCAAGGCGCCTATGAATGGGGTTCATGTTCTTCTCCCAAATCAATGAACTTAGCTGCCATTACTGGCAAAGTCACAAATCAAGTTTCAAACATAATGACTACTACACATAAGCCTCGCCACAGGCAAAAATACATAGATTTGTTATAAGCTGAAAACATGATCCGATTTCTCCCCTGAAAGTGGCATGCTATTTCTAAGCTTCCCTTTGAATTTCTCCAGATAATGAATACTGTAGAATCAGATAATGTGAATGAAGCCTGAAAACAAAGACATCCCTGGGGAATGAGACAAATTGAAGTGATTTCCTCTGGTTTTTACTCTGTAAGGGTCCAATCTCCTGAGTGGGGACTTGGGCAGCCTGAAGGAAAAAGACGAAAATAGTTTATACCAGCTGGTACTAAAAACAGACCCCAGGCTCATACATAGGCAGACAGACAGATATCCACTTGGCCCTGAACTTTTCTTCTAAGCCAAACTTTTCTTTTTCATTTTCTTCTGCTTCCCATGGGACTTTCCCCGAAGACCCACACTCGCTGAGAGATGACTTTGCTAAAGAGGCCCAGGCAGCATTGTAAGTCTGGAGTGAATGGGATCCCCTGAGGGCTCCTACACCTAAGTCCTCGAAACCACGACATTCTCTAGACGGGCATCCGCTACACTCCCTACCCCGGAAGCAGAACAAAGTACTGACTCGTATGCCTGTAGGCTGCTGACCCCACGCAAGTCTCGAGGTAAGTATAGTAGCAGTTCTAACTAAATAGAATGCCACGTTCATTTCTTTCCATTTATTTTTCTCCTGAGCAAATAAAAGGGTGGCAAAATTAAATTCATCTGGCACTTGGACCCAGGCAGCTGAGTGGACTATATACACTGACGTTTGTGGACCACCTGGTAATTGCTGAACTCTCCTATTGCTTGGCCCTTAAAGCTGTAAGTGTCTGTCCTTTCCCTTCGAGATGGACCCAATCTTTTTCTTCTTTCTCTCTCTTCTTGTTCGTCACCCAGACTGGAGTGCAGTGGCACCATCATAGCTCACTGCAGCCTCACACTCCTGGGCTCAAGTCTATCTTCTTGCCTCAGCCTCCCGAGGAGAGGGAACTACAGGCACGTACCACCACGCCCAGCTCACAACGGAATCTTGACAGAATTTTAAAACAGGGAAAGCCCATGGAGAACACCTCGTCTTATTTTACAGAAGGAAAATCAAAACCCTGGAAGGTCATAAAGTCACCCTGCCTCATGGGAGTGGAGCTTCAGTTCTCAGCTGTGTCCACTTTGCCCCGGGTCACCCTGCCCTTTCTTGCTGTGATACCAGGGGCTGTTTTCACCTGTCCTGTGGCTCGCCAGAGAGCTGTTCTGAGGCATGCTGGCACCTGGGCAGGCTTGCTGCTGGGAAGGCAGTGCCTCCATCACATACAGCTATAAGCAAGAGCCTGCCCAAGACCAGATCCAGCTAGCGTGTTTGGATGGCAGGTGGGGGCTTGCTGTGTGCTCAGTTGACACCACACCTATCTCCTGGAAGGATGGGCACATCATCCACCCTAAAGGGTGGAAGTCTGCTCATAAAACAGTTGCACTCCCTAAGGACAACCTGCCTACTGCTGAAGCTGCATGAACAGCTCACCAGGAAGAGCAAATTCCATTTCTGCAGCCACCTGGCAAGTAGAGTTAGATGGTGTGATTAGAAGGAGCAGGAAAGCTCTTTCCTCTTGGCCCCCAAATACTTCCTCTATTGGTTTTCTTGGTGGTGCCTGAAACCTTTCAATTAAGAAGGAATTTAAAATTCCTAAGGAGAGTGGGAAATTATGTACTCCATGGAGGTGAGAAAAATAAATCCCAGAAAGTTTGCCCTCAACCAAGGGCAAACAGCCTCGTCTGGAACTTCCTAAAGCAGTCAATCTCTGAAATAAGAGTACCACAAGATATTCTTTGAAAAAACAAATTTAAGATTGTGAGATCAGGTTATTCAGACCATGTTACATTCCCTTCTCCTTGTCTAATCTACTCAATCATTCTCTATTTAACAGACATTTATCAGACTCAAAATGAGAAGGACATTTTAGGTGTCTGGTCTAACCCAACAAAGCTGAAACCAGCCCATGATTTGTTCAGACTTCAAGGCCAAAAAAATGCTCATCTACCTCAAACAACATTGATGTGGTTGATGGTTGACATTCACGGTACTTTGTTAAAATGGTAATGTAGAGAGTGAGATATAGTAGCCTGATGTCAAACAATAACAATCAGAATGATATGTTTACCTAGCCTTTTCTCCTAAGAGAGAGCACTTGGAATTATATTGCCACACAGGTAAGCCCATGCTTGAGGCCACCATCTTGAGAAAGTTAGTCTAGATAAGGAGGCTGGAAATTAAATGGGACAATTTGGAGGAAAGAAGGGTCAAAAAGAGACAGATGATGTACAAGGTGGGAAGTTAGCAAAATTGATCCATTAACTTTCCACCTTGCACATCAGTCTGTCTCTTTTTGACTCTTCTTACCCAAGGAAAGAACTGACCTCAGCTCTGGCAGGTGGGTCGGTGATCCCCTCTCATAGGAAGCTGGCAACAAACAGCCCCCCAAAGAAAATGTCCCAACAACCCCCACCAATGAAACACACCCTCACTGCAGCTCCCAGAGCAAAAGATCCCTTTGGATACTAATTCTTTTCTATAGATTTTAAGTGCCAAATATCTCTCCCAGGCAATCATTTAAGACCCAAGAAAGAATTCATTTTTTAATAGAATTGTGTTTTCATTATGAGGAAAGGGTGACTCCCCTATCGACTAAATCATGCTTCAATTAGTACGACTATCATTTGGGTCATTACTTTAAGTGTCTGGAATTTCTACTTAAATAAGGTCACTTTCAATTTGGTAAACACTCCTAAGTCATCATACTAATCCATAGCCAGCACCCAGAGAATGCTGAGTAAGTAAACATAATCAAGCATTAGCTAACTAGCCACAAATCCACTTGAGTTTATTAATTTCCCTCTTGGCAGAGAAGCAAGACAAGGAAGCAAACCATCCTCTGAACCATTCACACTTCATTCATTTCATAAATATTTAGAACATACCAGGTGCCAGGCCCTATGCTAAGTGTTAGGTTATTAATATTTACGACTAAGTTATAGATGACTGTTTTAAAAAATGAAATCCTATTTTACCAAAAAT
This sequence comes from Perodicticus potto, assembly GCA_963574655.1. NCBI lineage: Eukaryota > Metazoa > Chordata > Mammalia > Primates > Lorisidae > Perodicticus > Perodicticus potto. Next base: position 15,848 of record CAUYRH010179049.1, read on the forward strand.
ATAAATTCCAACTCCTGAGATGCGGTGTCTTTATTTCTGCCCAATGCATCCTCCTCCACGGAGAGTGTGCTATGTCCCAACGTGTAAGCTTCCAGGTCCTCCATCTCTCCCTCCCTCCCAGACTCCCATCACCTGCCAGGTAGTAATGAATACAAACTTGTGCTAGAAGCACTAGAGAGGCACTCATTGTGCTACAAGTCCTAGAAGAATACAAGTAAAAAGTAGTTCATATTATCATCTCAGATATTTTGTTTTAGGGGGAGTAGCTTATACTTGTTCAAAAAGTTTTTCACCATACACAGATATATATTCCAAATGCACGGAGGGATGTATGCAAACTAGGAATAAAATTTTAAAAGAGAACCATCTTACCAGAGGAATTCGCCTTGCCTCATTTCAAAGGAGCACCCCCTTTCCCATCTTCTCTTGACAACAGACACCAAAAAAGATGGCATCCATCCAAATTCAATTCCCAAGGAAAGAACTGACCTCAAGCAAGTCACTTTGCTCGTCAGCACAGAAAGAAACTGAATTGGAGATTTTCCTTTCGTGTCCCGCTGTGGTCCAGTCCCACCTAATCTTCTGCTACACCTTGGTGGGGAGCGGGTATGGATACCCCAGCACACACTGACCACACTATTCACAGAATGAAGCTGTGCCTGTCCCCCCCACACACACACACACTGCAGACCCCCACCCGCAAAATCCTGACTCCCCTGGGGACAGCCAGCTTACCGAGATACACAAAACACCCCCACACTCCCCAGAAGGAGAGGTGAGGAGTCTCTTTCTTTCCCTCAGCCAGGCAGTCTCCTGAGGCTGCTGACATCACAAAGGTGTCGACTGGCAACCTCATTGTCATGTGGCTCTCCCCTGGCTCCCCTTCACTCACAAAGGCAGGGAAAGGGTGAGACCTTTCAAAGCCGCCAAGTGGGCGAGCTTCCAGCAGTAGTCTGGGACTGAGCAAGCGGGCAAAGCCACCCAGCCAGGCGGCGGGGCATCAGGCCTCCCGTTTCAATTTCTGTTCAGTTCTCCTGTAATGGAAAATTGCTCTGTACAAAGCTAGAGTGTTACGGTTCTTTCCAGCTCCCCTCCCCCGCCCCGTCCCCCCACCGGCAGCCTTCAGATCAGAGGGACAGCGCCTGCCCGCAGGAAAGTGGAAGGAGGGCAGTTGTGGCTTCTTACTATGTCCCTTGCGTCAGGCCCTGGCCCCGGGTGGTTACTCTTTTCCTTTGGAATGGGGCTGGTGTCAGGGTCATGTCCAAATAATTGTCTGTGTCAAGCCCAAGAAGTGACCTGCACAGGGAGGCAGTTGACCGAATTCCCCCCTGACGTCCCCCTGGACACCCGGAGGCTCTTCCTGAACGATAACAGAATCACTAGTTTGCCAGCAATGCACCTGGGACTCCTCAGTGACCTTGTTTACTTGGACTGTCAGAACAACCGGATTCGAGAGGTGATGGATTATACCTTCGTCGGGGTCTTCAGACTCATCTACCTTGACCTCAGCTCCAACAACCTCACCTCCATCTCCCCGTTCAGTTTCTCAGTGCTCACCAACCTGGTGCAGCTGAACATGGCCAACAACCCTCACCTGTTATCTCTTCACAAGCACACCTTTGCCAACACCACCTCTCTGAGACACCTGGACCTCAGGAACAACGGCCTGCAGACCTTGGACCACAGTGCCTTCAATCACCTCATGGCACTCGAGAGACTGTACCTGAGCGGAAACCCCTGGAGATGCAACTGCTCTTTCCTGGACTTCGCCATCTACTTGATAGTGTCCCACATGGACCCCTCAGGTGAGGGCTGGCTTGGTTTTGGGGACATGGATGTGATGGAGGGAGAGGGATCAGTTCCCAAAAAGGTGAAGTCAGAGGTGGTCAGGACAGGAGAAAGGGCTGGGTGAAACTGATGGAAAGCATTCTTACTGCTCTGCAGGGCCCAGCCTGGAGTTCATAGAGGGGCAATAAGGCTTGTGAGAAAAAGTTCTGAAATAGAAATCCAAAAAGCTGAATTCTGGTACCAAAGTCAGCAGTTGGTTGGAAAAAGTCACCATTACTCTAAGCCTCAGTTTCCGGATCCATAAAGTGGGGACAATAATATTAGCTAACATCCGGAGTTATTGATTCAAATAAAGTGATGTGTGTGGAAAGGATAAAGTACTATCTTTGCAAAGCAACAAATAAGGGGGCACTTTATTCTGTTGGGAATAATGTGGTTTTTTTGTTTGTTTGTTTGTTTGGGGTTCAAATAGCACAATTTATTATCTCATACAAGTCTCACTGGGATAAAATATGTATTCTTTTTAGAAGACTTTAAGGGAGAATCCAAATTCTTTTATTGTTTGCTTGTTTTTTTATTTAATTTTACTATTAAATCATAGCTGCGTACATTAGTGCAATCAAGGGATACAATGTGCTGGTTTCATATAGAATCTGAAACATTTTCTTTTTTTTTATTTTTTTTATTTTTTATTTTTTTGAGACAGAGCCTCAAGCTGTCACCCTGGGTAGAGTGCCGTGGCATCACAGCTAACAGCAACCTCCAATTCCTGGGCTTGAGCGAGTCTCTTGCCTCGGCCTCCCAAGTACCTGGGACTACAGGTGCCCACCACAACGCCCGGCCATTTTTTTTGGTTGCAGCCGTCATT
>CAUYRH010179052.1:0-17568 GCA_963574655.1 Perodicticus potto
TTATAGTTTTCATGTGAAAGCTATAAATTATTTTTATAGTAAGGCTGAGTACATTGGATACTTTTTCTTCCATTCTTGAGATACTTTGCTAAGAAGAATATATTCCAGCTCCATCCATGTAAACATGAAAGAGGTAAAGTCATCGTCTTTCTTTAAGGCTGCGTAATATTCCATGGTAATTTTTCTATTTTTAATAGAGATGGAGTCTCTTTCTTGCTCAGGCTGGTCTCAAACTCCTGAGTTCAAGCAATCTACCTGCCTCAGCCTCCCAGAGTGCTAGGATTACAGGTGTGAGCCACCATGCCTAGCCAATCAAATTATTTCTTGATAGCAGTTTAAGAGAGTAAGGACTATGGGGTAAAGAGAAAACATAGGAGGAAACATCACTTCTCGCTTGTCTTGGGCCATGTAGAGTAGCTTGGTACCTCTATGGAAACATACTCACCATTAAGAGAATAGTAAAGAATCCTAGAAGTCCTTTAAAGGAAGTGGTGTGTTAGCTAGATGTGGAGGTGAAATGTCATTTTCTGCAAGTCCCCCATAACTGAGTTGTCTTACCCTCAAGATTCTGATATAATGACTCACATCCTAGAGGCTTTGGAAAGATATCCCTATGACACGCTTTAAATTTTTAGTGTGGTCATTCTGTCTAAAATAGAAGTGCAAGCTAGTTTTGCTTTTTCATGAACAGAAACAAGTTCATCTTCCATAACGTTGTTCAACTGTTCCTAAGTCAGTTTTCTGATAAACCCTTGAGAGCTTCTATTTTCCTCCCCTGCCAGTAGACAAAGGGCGTGGAGGCCCTGAACCGTAGGCTGACTTGCTTCTTATCAGGGCAACTGCAGCAGCAGCCACCATGGAGGCAGTTTCAATAGCCCTTCCTATCTCAGTCCGTCTTTCCCTAGTTCTAAACTTGGATGTAGTCATGTTTTTACTTTCAGAGACAGCTATGGGAACACGATGGCTCAGGCCGTTATTTTACTGCAATACAAAATTCATTCAATGATACTCCCAGCAAGAGGGAAAAAAGCATTGCAATAGTTCCATAATATTTGAAATTTCCATGCAGCACTGTGCAAAAGGCCATAAAAATGAAGCTGACGCCTACTTTTATTTTATTTATTTATTTATTTTTTACCATGACAAGATTCCTGTCATTTAATTAGATTTGCCATGAAAAGCAATAACCTTGGCTCGCCACTCTGTCCTCCTCCTCCACCTAAGCCCCATCTCCCTTCATCTGCATGCAGCTCAAGAACCCAAAGGCCTCCCTACATTCCTCCCGCTCATATCATGGGAAGTGTCACTACATTGACCCAGCCTCCTCCATACAGCATGAAAGAGGATGAATACAAATACCTTTAGGAAGAGTTTTGTTGTGCTATTATCTTTGGGTAGAGTCAGGGCAGAGATGGAAGCAAAGGCAGGAGGGTGGGGTCTGGGGAGCTCTTAGAGATCAGAATTTGCCTGAGGGGCACAGAGCAAGGGGTTATATCTAAAAGGACAGGGCTAGAATTGGCTAGGCTGAAAGCTTTCTTCTGGCATATGTGACAGGGTAAGTGCAGCTAAAAATTCATTCTCCTTTCCCCTCTGTGCCTCGCGTAACTCCTAGATAGAAGGGTAGGGGGCTCCTGAGCAGGGAACAGGGACACAGTCCTCACAAGTTTCAGCTGATCCCCAGAGCTTCCAGCAGTGAGTGGGGCACATCCCCTGGTGCTACCTGACCCCTTCCCCCAGCTCAGAGCTTCTTCTCTCCACCTGTGAGCACCAGGGCCTGCAGGATATCAGACAGTGATACAATTCTCTTGACCACATCATTCTCATCCACCACAACAAGTCGGTGAACCTCTGCTTCCACTAGCCTGCTAATGATGGTCTCCAGAGTCTCATGCAGGTAGCACTGCCCTCAAAGTAATGTGATCGATGCTGCAGGGCTTTAGTCATAGACACATCTAGGTTATTATAGGTCTTTTCTGCTGCCAGATTGATAACATTGAACTTGGAGTAGATGTCAACCACACGCCCCTTCTCATCCACCACTGGCAGGGCCGAGACTCGGTGTTGAACAAAGATGCCCAGGGCCACGTAGACAGGGGAGGTAGTATGGACCATCGCAATATTGGCATAGTTGCCATCTGTAGCTCTTCCAGAGACTTAGACATGAACTCTGGTTTAGGAAACTCTGTGATGAACAATTTGAGGAACTTCAGGATGTGCTTGTGGGTGAGGATGTATAAGGTGTTGCCTGATTCTGGGTCAATAACTGGTAGCCTGTATCTTGTTTCGAATTAATGAAGATACAGCATCAAACAAGCTGGCATTAGGAGAAATGCATACAAGTGGTTTAAAGGAGTCCTGTAGGTACACCTCTCTCCAAGTCTCTATCTTGTGTTCTTCTAGCTCATAGATCTGTACCAAAGATGATTTATAGTAGCGATGCAGGATATTGATGAAATCAGTGATGGTCAGCATGCCCACAAAACTTTGCTTCTATCCCACAAAGGGGCAGCTCATACACCATTAGTCACCAAAGCAAAGAAAGCTTTCTTTACCTGCAGGGAAGTGTCAAATACAACCAGTTTGGAGCTTGTGGGAATCAGGTCACAGCAGCGATGAGACTTCATGAAGGAAGTATACTCTATTGTTGGATTCTGGGGTCTCTTGAGGATGCTCATTTTCCAGAGCTGGGGAGCTATCTGGAGAAATGACCGTCTCCATTGCAAAAGGAGTAGGCTAGGGTCATTCGTTTTAGGAAGCTTGCATGGGGCAGGCCCCGCCCATATCCTGACACCTACTTTTAAATAAGAAAAATTCCTGGCTATTAATCGATTGTTGGGAGTAAAATAAAATTATAAAAAAAAAAAAAAAAAGAATCCAGTTTATGTTTGAATAGTGGTCTGTGTGAGATGTTTTGGGTTGTAATCTTGGGCTAAAATAGTATTCTCATTTTGCATGATTCTTGTACGTGAACATAATTGACGTAGCTTACAGGACATCTGGAGGCTTTTGTCTAGCTCTTGGACATGATCTAGAACTGACCCCCCTTTTCCATGGGAACCCAAGGATGATTACGAATAATATCAAGCCTGACAGCCTCGTGCTGCCTCAGGAAACATGGCGGCTCACAAAGCCTGTGCAACTGCGATCCAGCTTCCTCAGCGCACTTCTGGGTCCCTCTGTCTTGGCTCCTGATGAGACCTCTCCCTGCACCACCCAGCTTATTCTCCCTTGGCTCTCTAGAAACAGTCACTTTAATGTAGCACCCAGCTGTCTTTAGAAACTCCAAGAGCTTTGTAGATAATTTCTTATTCAATCTATAGCATCTCTAATAGACCCACAGGAAACATAGTTCCATTATCGCAGCAAAGAAAATTATGTGCACATAACCTAACATATTTGCACACAGCAAGCTGGAAAAGCTACTGAGACAAGGGATTAAAGCCTAATCCATGAAAATATAATTACCTCATTTCTTGAGGACCCGAGATTTGTTTGGTGTGCTGTGGTGGTAAAAGTATGGGTAAATGCTACAAAGTGAATGGGGGGAAAGTACGTTAACCTTTCTAATAAAATTCAGCAAGCATTAGGTTGTCACAATTAGAGTCAGTCGTCTTTTCCAAATTTAGGTGACCTTTTTTAAGTGGAGCAGCTGCAGTCTAATTAAACATGAAGAAGTCGAGGTTTCACTCAAGAACCAATTCTAAGATCAAAGATTATTTCTGTGCCAAAGCCCTGCTCACTTTTAACTGAAAAAATAATTAATACTCCTATTAATTCTTTTTAAATGTTGGATGTGCACACTGAAACATTTCACAGATTCGCACCAAGTGCATCTTCAGTGATTTTATCAGCTACTCTTAGATGTCAAAGAAGTATAAAAGACTTAAAAAATAAACTCATTGATAATGAATGCTGCAATCAGTTTTGTATGGCAGAACAAGTCACCAGATTATAAAGAGAGATAAAAATGTTCAGTACCAGATTGTACCTTTCATTTATGACATAGGGAGGGGTGGGGATCAACAACTGGCCTTCTAGCCAAGGTCAGCTTAATGCCAAAAACTCCACCGAGAGGATTAGCATAAGAAGATCTGGGAAGGATCCAGCCTGTTCTTTTCCCTACCCTGCTAGATGCAAATGAAAGAATCTCTTCAGGGCTAGCGTGTCCCTGTTTGCCACAAAGCCTCACCATAAGGGAGTTTTGGGCACTTAAAAATAAAGATAACAATTCTTACACTTCTGTGGAGCTTAAAGTGTTTTCAAACCACTTTCACATCCATTCTCATTTTGTCCTCACCCAGACCTAGGGACCATTATCTCCATTTTCCAAATGCAGGCACAACTCTCTGAAATTCAGACTGCAACTACTCTTCAACACCATGGGATGCCATGTTGACATACAATTTGAGCCAGAATTAGGGGCAGGGAAAATATCCAAGGCCCCCAGAGGGTGAAAGCAGAACTACTGCTCGCTGACAAGAACCACTAGCACAAGGCTGTTATGAGGGCAGATAATCTACTGGACGTCAGGGTGAGGATTAAGGACAGGATTCTGTGTGATCGCCTGTGCCATTCTGCCCCCAAACCCTCCTCTACGGGCTGAGTCACTACATCAGATTCTGCAGAATGTGCACTGTTCACAAACAGGCCCTGTACAGGAATGCAAACGTCCCGGCTTCACACCTCCGTGGACAGAGTGCACACAATCAAACCCACTGCAGAACATGTCGCAAGACACCATCGTACCTCACAGTGGATCATTTGCAGTACACAAAGTCCACTGTGAGGTCTATCATGGAAAACTTTATATTTTGACTTTAAAACGTCCGATAGTGATTAGTTCTACTCCCAACCTCCTTATGTTAAAATGAGGTGCAGTCAACACTTTCTAAGAAAAAAAAACACGAGTCCATTTTACAGACCAATGAACAAAGATGACGAGGTGGTAAGTTTCAGAAAAATATACCACCGTTTTGAAAATGAGTCAGAATTTACATGTTTCTCTCCTTTTTTACCAAAATCACATGAAGAAACCTTTTATTTAGAAAATTCCTGATTGAGGGTTGCAGTGGCTGTATGTGAAACATAAATATCTACTGGAAAGAACAACTTGCTTGGTAACCCTGTGAGTAAACTAGTTTGTTTAGCAACCATGTTGGGGACAGCATCAAGTCTCCCAAATGCCCCAGAGGAAGTGTTTGCTCATGTTATGTGTAGGCATGGATTTCTGCTTGTCACTGTAGCATTTTTATGTTATAGTTTCAGATATATATTATTACTGCATTTTTGCAAAAAGGAAACTGAAGCACTAAAAAGACTGCCCAGGCTGGGTCCAGTGACTCACACATGTAATCCTAGCACTCTGGGAGGCCAAGGTGTAAAGATTACATGAGACCAGGAGTTCAAGACCAGCCAAAGCAAGGGCAAGACCCTGTCTCTACGAAACCCAGCCTCTGGGTCAAGAAAACACCTAGCATGGAAACAAAGGCAGCCCTGCAAGGACCGCCATGTGCTTCTCAGCCCTTGTACCTAGACTATCTCAGCACCTGTCACAGGTTATTATACTTGCTTATTTAGTTGTCTGTTTTCATGGGTAGGCTCTAAGCTCTGGGGAAGAAAGGGATCATATAACAATTGTTTGTCACTCTATCTCTACCAAAAATAGAAAAATTAGGCAGGCATTGTGGCAGGCACCTGTAGTCCCAGATACTCGGCAGGCTAAGACAAGAGGATTGCTGAAGCCCAGGAGTTTGAGGTTTCTGTGAGCTATGATGACACCACTGCACTTTAGCTCTGGCAATAGAGGGAGACCCTGTCTTAAAAAAAAAGAAAAGAAAAAGACTGTCCAGAAATTAGTCAGTTTAGGACAGCAGCTGTTAAAGGTAGAGCAAAGGATCCCTGTGAGTTCCAGAGAATTTTCAGGTGGGCCTCCAGATCCTTCCTTTTGCAACTACGCATCTGTGTGAGGCAGAATTTTCTTCATATGCTTTAATCAAAACAACATAAGGCAACAGTGTCAGTGCAGAGCAGATAGCAGAATCCAGCTGTCTTTTGTTAAGCCAGTCATTAAAGAGATTTGCAAAAATGTAAACAATGCCACTGTTCTCACTGTCTTTGCTTTGCAGAATATAGTTATCTTCCATAAAATACATTATGTATGTTAACGAGTAATATGTTTCTTATGGCTACCTTAAAGATTAATTTTTTAATTTATTTTTCATTTCTTTTTTTTTTTTTTTTTTTGTAGAGACAGAGTCTTACTTTATCTCCCTCTGTAGAGCACCATGGCATCACACAACTCACAGCAACCTCCAACTCCTGGGCTTACGTGATTCTCTTGCCTCAGCCTCCCAAGTAGCTGGACTACAGGTGCCCGCCACAACGCCAGTCTATTTTTCTGTTTTGCAGTTCCGCCGAAGTTGGATTTGAACCTGCCACCTTCGGTATATGGGGCCGGTGCCCTACTCAATGAGCCACAGGCATCGCCCTCTTATTTTTTTTCTAATACAGTAATTAGCAATAAATAAATGTAAACAATATTTATCACATAAATGAAAGCTCTTTGGGATCCTCAATGAATTTTTAAAAGAGGCTCGGCGCCTGTGGCTCAGTGGGCTAAGGCGCCAGCCACGGACACCTGAGCTGGCGGGTTCAAATCCAGCCCGGGCCCACCAAACAACAATGATGGCTGCAACCAAAAAATGGCCGGGTGTTGTGGCGGGTGCCTGTAGTCCCAGCTACTTGGGAGGCGGAGGCAAGAGACTCGCTTGAGCCCAGGAATTGGAGGTTGCTGTGAGCTGTGATGCCACCGCACTCTATCCAGGGTGACAGCTTGAGGCTCTATCTCAAAAAAAAAAAAAAAAAGTGAATTTTTAAAAGAATCCTGATACGTAAAACGTTCAAGAAAACTTCTGTTAAAAGAAAAAGTAAAAATTAACATTATTAAAAGAAATTAAGACTAACAAGGCGTTGTGGCGGGTGCCTGTAGTTCCAGCTATTCAGGAGGCAGAAGCAAGGGGACCGGGTTGAGCCCAGGAGTCTAAGGTTGCTGTGAGCTATGACAACACAGCACTGTACTCAGGGCAACAAAGTGAGACTTTGTCTCAAAAAAAAAATAATAATAATAATAAAATAAAAGAAGAGTGAGAGAATAAGATTGAATTAGAATTAAAATGGAGACATCAATGTTGTAGTTAAAAGAAAGAATTCACAAAGAAAAAATATTTTCAATAAGATCAAGAAAGAAAATAATGTTTTAGTTAATATTTACATGAAAGATTCATATGAAAGGAACAAGAACATGGAAAAGCAAAGTCTGGGCAAAAACTCTGTCCTTTTGAGCTTTTATGGGAATTTGTGTCTAAAGGGACATTGGGTGTATCTGGCTGATAGCAACAGTGCCGGGAAGAAAGAGAACGTCATTAGTAATGGAAGTATTTGCAAGTCTAATATGTGTCAATTAAATTAATATGAAGCCTCAAGCTGATACATAAATTGATTTTAATTGAGAGAATTTAAGACACCATCTATATGTTTAATAATTATGCATTACTTAAATAAATTGTTACATCATTATGATGGCATATTCAGCCAATTATGTTCTAGGAAAATATTTATGACTTGGACAAATGCTCAAAAATCAAAAAGCAGGTTACAAAAGAATATTTGAAAAAAACAAATACGGACAAAAAAAAAACGACAAGGCTATAATCCAAAATGTTAATATCAGTTATCTCTGAATGATGATAACATGAGTAATTATTAGTACATTTTTATATATTTTAGATATGTAAAATTTCGAAAAATAATAACAATAATATTGTAACCAGTTGTCTTTGTAGAGCTGTTAACAGTTCTGTTTTCTTCAGGCTGGCCCAAGTGACAGCCGTCTTTACCCAGAGAAGCCACACCCATTGACTCCCATCTGTTTCAGTAAGTAGCCTCAGGAAGCCAGTCTCTTCCTTCCTCTTACACAGGCTATGGGAGCATTCTCTGTTGCTTTTGAATTCAGCAGCTCCAGTGTGTGTGAATTGATTTTATTTTACAAATTTAGAATTAGGTGTTTTGGAGCAGAATGATGAGCTCTCCCTGAAATAATAAATGCAAATGCATGTGAAAATCTATCGTCAGGATTTCCTGTAAGAATCTCTTATTATGGTGACAGTCAGGAGTTTTTACAAGGACTTATCATAAATAATGTATTGCCTCCTGTGACATGCTGGATACCTTACATGACTGTTACCATGAGAACATCAATGTTCACATATAGTTTAATTCTATTCCCAGCAGCTGAAATGAAAGTTGGCATTATCTTAACATTACAGACGTGAACATTTAGGCATTCAGAAGCTAAAGCAGCTGGTCCAAATTCAACAACAAATCAGAGGAAGAAGTGCTGGAATTAGTCTGCTGACACCCAAGCCAGAACACTTGTGGCAAGAGCGGGAAGACTCTTCAAATCACGTGCACTGTGAGCTTGGTTTGGCACAGATCCTTCCATAGTAGGGTGAGACTGGGACAGCCTGTCACAAAGTCAGCATGGTCTCTGAGCATCTGGTCTCCCGGAGGCGGTTTATAGGAGGAAGCAGAGGTTGCAACTCCATGGCTCAAAATTAACCTTAAGGATGAAAGTCAGCAAACCAAGCCACTGAGTAAGTTCCCACTAGTCAGTGACTCTTAGTGACCAAGTAGGAGAAGCCCAGACAGGCAGGAAGAGCAGGAGGAATATAGGTGCAAGAATGAGAGAGCAAGTGCTAAGAAGCATTCAGACACGTAAAAAGAGGATAGTTTCATTTTAATAAACATGGACAGGGAAGAGAGCCAGAGGATACTTAGATGGAAAGACTGAGAGATTTTTAAATAGTAGTTGCCAAATAGCACAAGTAATGGTGAAGTGACTTCTCTTCATCCTTCCCCACTGTCATAGCTTCTCCACCTCATTTTCTTTTTTGTTGTTGTTGCTTTGAGACAAGAGTCTCATTCTGTTGCCCTGGGCAGAGTGCCATGATGTTATAGCTTGCAGCAACTTCTAACTCATGGGCTCAAGGGATCCTCTTGCCTCAGCCTCCCAAGTAGCTGGGACTACAGGGCTCACCACAATGCTGAGCTAGTTTTTCTGTTTTTAGTAGAGACGGGGTCTTACTCTTGTTCAGGCTGGTTTTGAACCCCAGAGCTCAAGCAATCTACCTGCCTTGGTCACTGCTCCCAGCCTCCAAATCATCTTCTAATCCTTCATTTTAGGTATAAGAAAAAAAATAGAAAAATTACAGAAAATCTAGATAAAGAAGGTTCACATTTTATGTGGAAGTTATAGTCTAGGAAGTTATAGTCAAGTTATATACAAAAATGAATTATTTTCTTACAAAATTAATATAAAAAGTCTAGCCTCCCACTATTCATGACTTTTCATCATTTAATACTGTTAACAATCATGGTAAATAATACTTAATAATGCGTTACAAAAAATAACACATTATTAATTTCTTTTTAATTTTTTTTTATTAAATCAGAATTGTTTACATTGATGCAATCGTGGGGCACAATGTGCTGACTTCATATACAATCTGAAATATTTTCATTGAAGTATTTAACATAGCCTTCATGGCCTTTTAATCACATAGACATTTATATTCTACATTTAGTAATTTTCACTTGTACCCTTCTAAGATGCACCATAAGTGTGATTCCACATTATTAATTTTTTAAAGGACCATAATAAATATATGATTAAACTGTTTAGTCTGGTCTTGGGGAATGACAAAGATCATTCTAAACCAGGAGTCAGCAAATCTTTTCTACAAAGGGCAAGAAGGGAAAATATTTTAGTCTTTGCAGGCTTCATAGGATCTCTTTAGAAATGTAAAATCATCCTCAGTTCAGCTGTACAAAACATAATTTGCTGCCCTACCCTAAACAATTGCACCCAGGGTAAGGGCAATAAAGTGTGTGTGTTGGAGGGGGAGTGGCAGGAGAGTGGAAGGGATTACCCATATCCACCTCGTTCTTTCCACACTCTGGGACTGTCTTGTTCACACTTTATCTCCAGCTCCTAGATAAGTGCCTAGCATGTATTATGCCTAAATATATCATTGTTGATTCAAGGAATGATAGCTACATTTAGATGGCAGGGCAGAAGTTGTAAATTATTGAAAATCTGCAGATCTGGTGGGATGTGGTGGCTCACACCTATAATCCTAGCTCTCTGGGAGACTGAGTCAGGCAGATTGCTTGAATTCAGGAGTTTGAAACCAGCCTAAGCAAGAGTGAGACCTAGTCTCTACTAAAAATAGAAACATTAGTCAGGTGTTGGGCAGGCACTTGTAGTCCCAGCTCAGGAAGTTGAGGCATGAGGATCACTTGAACCCAAGAGTTTGAGCTTGTTGTGAGCTTTCACAAAGCCATGGCACTCAACTCCAGGGTGAGTGGGGAGTGAATGAGCGAGACTCTCATCTAAAAAAAAAAGAGAAAGAAAGATAAGGGGGGCAGCGCCTGTGGCTCAAAGGAATAGGGCGCCTGCCCCATGTACTGGAGGTGGCGGGTTCAAACCCAGCCCTGGCCAACAATTGCAAAAATAAAAAAGAAAGAAAGAAAAGATAGGGGGGGGAGGGAGAGAGGGAGAGGGGATGGGGGGGAGAGAGAGAGAGAGAGAAAGAGAGAGAAAGGAAGGAAGGAAGGAAGAATCTCGGCAGGTCCTCCCCTTTTCATCCTCATTGAACAAAATTACAAAATAATTTGTTGTTTGATGTTTCTACTATGAATCCTAGAATTGAGAATCCACAATTCCTGGGCTTTGTTCTCTCCTGGCCCAAAAGGATCTTATCAATAATGAAATGACTAAATATTATAACTTTTTTTTTTTTTTTTGAGGCAGAGTCTCAAGCTGTTGCCCTGGGTAGAGTGCTGTGGCGTCACAGCTCACAGCAACCTCAAACTGTTGGACTTAAGTGATTCTCTTGCCTCAGCCTCCCAAGTAGCTGGGATTACAGGCACTCACCACAACACCCAGCTATTTTTTGGTTGTAGTTGTCGTTGTTGTTTGGCAGGCCCGGGCTTGATTTGAACCCACCAGCTCTGGTGTATGTAGCTGGCACCCTAGCCGCTGAGCTACAGGTGCTGAGCCTAAATATTATAACGTTTAATACAATATGTTCTACATAGGAGCATATAAATGTAAAATAGTGTTTAAAGGGAGTTAAGATGTACTAGAGACTTCTTTTTTGTATAAATCATTAGGGATAGAAGAAACCGGGTATTTCCTGGTACAGTGGAAGGAAACTGAGACAGTTTCTGAGAAAACTTGGTGAAAATGTGCTTAACACTTTATTTAATATAATCCATTTATGTTGTTACAAGGTAAAGAACGTTATATTTATGGATAAAAAACTTGAGGCTAAGGGAAATTGAATAATTTGCTCAAGTTCCACCAATTAGTAAATGACAAACAGAGCTTCAAATCCAAGTGCATCTGTTTCTAAACTTCGGGGTTTGCATATCATGCCTGTATTGTAATTTCTAGCTCTGTCAATAATTTGTCAGATCACTTTACCCTGTTCATCAGACATAAATATAAGTAGCTACTTACTTCTCAGGGAGTTGAAAGAACTCATGAATATTACAAAATACAGCACATAGTACTACCTTGCCTTAGGTAAATATTTGCTGAATTTGAATTTTATTGAACATTTGAACTGACTGACACCCATGAGAAAGGAGAGGGGATTGTGTGGAGGAAATGCCTGATTTATCACCCTTTAAGTGAATTTAAGAGAAAATAGTAAAGTATGAAACGCAATTAAATGATTGCATTGTTGGGGATATAAAAACAGGTGAAATAGGATGGAAAGCAGGCTTTAGAAAGTAGAAGTTAGGCTTGTAGGAGAGCTAATGTGTTGTGTCAATGAGTTCCAAAGAATTTTTTTTCTTTTGTTAATTATAGAGCCTTTCTTCAGAAATCTTATTCTGAAGCTCAGTATATAAAACAAATACAGAGCTGTTCTTCACCCAGCTTTCTGGTTTCCATTGTGGCCCCCAATAAACTTTAATGGAACCTCTCAGACCAGCTTAGGGCATGGTTTGAAACTTCTTGCTCTTATAGCCTCCTCCTTCCTCAACACCCAATCAAACACAGTGTTTACATTTGAAGAAGGTGGGTGTTTCCTTTCCCTTCATAACAGAGATCTGCTTTCTTGTGCATGGCTAGCATATTCAGAAGTTGGGGTAACTTCAGGCCTGGTTTGATCCAGGCTCTAATTTATAGGGCAAGGCGTATGTATCTCTCCATCTCTTTCTTTCTTTTTTTTTTGTCTTGTAGAGACAGAGTCTTACTTTGTTGCCCTCAGTAGAGTGCCGTGGCGTCACACAGCTCACAGCAACCTCCAGCTTCTGGGCTTAGGCGATTCTCTTGCCTCAGCCTCCCGAGTAGCTGGGACTACAGGCGCCTGCCACAACACCTGGCTATTTTTTGATGCAGTTCGGCTGGGGCCGGGTTTGAACCCACCACCCTCGGTATATGGGGCCAGCGCCCTACTCGCTGAGCCACAGGCGCTGCCCTATCTCTCCATTTCTTATGACATTCTCCATGAAGGCTCCATTCTCATGCAGGCTCTTTTCACATGTGGCAGAGATGGCCACCAGCAGTTTCAGACTTACATCATCCTTGGTACCTGCAATTTCAGAAGAGAGTGACACGGTTGATAGCACAAGTCCCTTAAAGGATTTGATTGGTTCATTATCAGTCATGTGCCCATTCTGGTCCAATCACTGTGGCTGGACTAATTTCAAATTGTGATTGGCCAGGCCAGGTTTATGTGCCCACCCCTAGAGCAGGAGGTGAAGAGTTCCACCAGAGTACACAGATTGAGGTTGTTAAGTGTGAAGGGTGACGAGCGATACTGAACGCACAAAATGTATGTCTACTCCAATGACCAGGGATGTGAAGTAGTAAGCAAGCCCAGACGGGAAGATTTGAGGACCAGGTTGCCTGATCTCATGGTACAAGAGAAATGCAAAAGAAGAATTCAGGAACAAAAAGGGAAAGAAAAGATGAAAGATGTGTCCTATTATTGGCGTTAACTTGTGCTTCCTCAAGGAGAAGAAAAAGACTTACTCAGTCCCCGTAGAAAAGGAGAGAAAATTATGAAGTCATCTGAAGGACTATTTGTCATTGGGATAAGATGAAAAGTAGTCAACAAGTGATTGCATGAGGATATCGTGTGGGAACCCAGATTATCAAGTCACTAGGGAGGACTTCAAGAGACATTTCTGCAATGATTTGGTTGCCAAGGGTGAAAGAGCATAAGAAGCAAGAATCAAACTTTAGGAGTACAGTGATTTCTTATTTATTTTGGACAAAGTATGTAAAGAGAGAGATTTAGAGCTGTTGGCTAGACACAAATAGGACTAAGCCAAAGATAAAGACCACTTCCATGGTAGTAAGCAGAGTGGTTAGATGCTCTGGTTCTGGAATCAAATAGATCAAGGTTTAAATTTGGACTCCTTTACTCACGAGTAGATAGACCTTGACATGTTACTTATTCTCTCTGGATCTTGGCTTCCTGGTTTGGAAAATGGGAATAGTAGTTTCCAGCTCAAGGGGGTTTGTGATTTAATTTTTTTATTTTTATTTTTTGAGATGAGCCTCAAGCTGTCACCCTGGGTAGAGTGGTGTGGCATTATAGCTCACAGCAATCTCCAATTCCTGGGCTCAAGCGAGTCTCCTGCCTATGCCTCTCAAGTAGCTGGGAATACAGGTGCCCGCCACAATGCCCGACTATTTTTTGGTTGCAGCTGTCATTGTTGTTTGGCAGGCCTGGGCTGGATTTAGAACTCGCCATCTCAGGTGTACGTGGCTGGCGCCTTAGCCCGTTGAGCCACAGGCGCCAAGCTGGGGTTTGTGATTTAGGATTAACAGAGAGGACATCTGCAAAGGACCTTGTATAGTGCCTGGAGTATAATAAAGGCTACATGAATGGTGGTGATTATGTTATTCAGAGATAAAATGTTTGCCATGTAGAATGTAGGTATTGTATAAATGATGACATATAC
The DNA here is from genome assembly GCA_963574655.1 of Perodicticus potto. Classification (NCBI taxonomy): domain Eukaryota; kingdom Metazoa; phylum Chordata; class Mammalia; order Primates; family Lorisidae; genus Perodicticus; species Perodicticus potto. The sequence continues at coordinate 14,044 of CAUYRH010179052.1, forward strand.
AACATGTCATCTAAATTAAGTGAGTAAGAAACTGCATTTCTTTAGAGAAAAATGTTGGAAATTAGGTAAGAGTGTAGACTATTGCCAATGAGAAACCGAAATGGACAAATTTTTAACTAGAAAAGTTATAACTAGGTAAGTCATTGCAGTTTATTTTTCATTCATTTGTTCATTCATTCATCTAAGAATGTCTTTGTGTGTCAGGTACTGTGTGCACAGTGCTAGAGACATAAAGAAGATAAAACTCCCGCCCTTAAAGAGCTCACAGTCTAGAAGAGAGGAGAAAGAAAACACACGACATGAGAACAGCGTGATGAGAACTCCACAGGCCTTTGTTCCGAGTATGTGATGGAAGCAGAGCAGTTGGCACTCAACTCTCCTCCCTGGACATTCTATGGCTCCAGGGGGCATTTGAGTATGGTTTGCTTAGGACTCGCAGGTTGAAGGCATTGAGAGGAGGGGCTTAGTCGTAATGCACAGGAGACTCAGAAGGTCACGGCTACAAACTGGCAAATGTTAATCCAGACTGAAATGGAGAGAAGGCCTTTCTATGATTCCCCCTACTTTTATTTACCTTTGAAATCTTGTACTATAAACTTTTTAAATGGCATATTAAACCTAATTTCTAACAACCAGGAAAAAGAAGTGAGGCAAAGAAGCAATCGGCTGCAGCTATACCCCGGAATTCACAGGCTCTTAGACAGAAAGGGAAAATCATGCCTCACTTGACACAGATGAAGGGATGAATAAAAAGAAAAGAGGGGAAAAGAGCCTGAGAAAGACATCTATGGGCAGTGACAGTAGGGGAAAAAAGGATAGAAAAGGAAAGAAAAATAAGAACAAACAAGAATGAATAAGACCCAGAAATTCTAAATCCTTGCTTGCCAAAAAAATAACATGAAATATAGAAGGAATACGAAAGAAACAAAATATGATCAAGGTAGGCCTAGGTGAGAGCATTACAGTGAAGCTAAACGAAAAAGGTTAAGGCACAAGCAAAAAACTATTGTGAGAGATGGAAAGGGACTAGGATTCAGCTCCAAGAGAGGAATAGTGCCATGACCCCTATGGCCTGGTCTCGGTCGCTGCAGAAGGAACCAGGCGTGACACGGATTACAAGTACAAGCTTGCGGGAGGCGGGCTAACCTTAGTTGCAGGGTAGCCTCAAGCCCCCTCCGCAACGGCTATTTATTAAGGTTGTACACAACAGGTGTGGAGAGTTAAGGTAATTGACATAAACAGGTGTGGTAATTACATATGAGGGCTGCCTGCATGAGGAGTGTCACGTGCTCTCCTCACGTTCTTTCCCCACAATCCTCATGAAGAACTACTAAGCATCAATGTTTAACACATGCTTACCAGTGAGTGACCGACCTTATCTCATTCCGGAACACTGAGTTACTTGGGGGATTGCCCCCAAGTCGGGAAACGTCTCCAGGCTTGCCAGGAGACTGTTCTGTTCTCAGCGTTTCCTTTTAATGTGATAAGAATCAGTAGCTGTCCTTTGCAAGCATGGTGTCCAGTCCTCTACAGAATAGCAAGAGATAAAACATAAGCTTGCTCCACGAGGAAACCAGCTAGAGGGAGAATGAGCACTCCAGTAGGCTGTATGGGAAGATGATTTTTTTTTTTTTTTTTGAGACAGTCTCACTATGTCATCCTGGGTAGAGTGCTGTGAAATCACAGCTCACAGCAACCTCCAGCTCTTGGGCTTAAGCTATTCTCTTGCCTCAGCCTCCCAAGTAGCTGGGACTACAGGTGCCTGCCACAATGCCCAGCTTTTTCTTTTTGTTGTTGTTGCAGTTGTCATTGTTGTTTCAGCTGGCTGGGGCCAGGTTTGAACCCATCACCCTTGGTATATGGGGCTGGCGCCCTACCCACTGAGCAACAGGCAGTACCCTGGGAGGATGATGTTTTAAGGAGACTCTTTTTGAGAAAGAGTCTCACTCTTTCGTTATGGGTACCACGGCATCATAGCTCACAGCAACCTCAAATTCTTGGGCTTCAGCAATCTCCTTTTGCCTCAGCCTCCTGAGTACCTTGGGACTACAGGCACCTGCCACAATGCCCAGCTAGTTTTTCTATTTTTAGTAGTGACTGGATCACAAATAATTATTAATATGGTCCCTGTCTTCACAGAGTTTAGAGCCTAGCCTTTGAAACAGACAACTATAAAAGCAAGTATAATAACCTGTGACAGGTGCAGAGATAGGCTAGGTACAAGGGCTGAGAAGCACATCGCGGTCCTCACAGGGCTGCCTTTGTTTCCATGCGAGGTGTTTGCTCGACCCGGAGGCTGGAACCAGGACTTTATGGGAGCAGAAGTTTGATCTGTTCCTACATTCACATTCATCTCCTGGGGCTGGACACACTTTAGCCAAGCTCACAATGACACAACAACCAGAAGACCAATTTATTTGACTTAAAGTAAAAAGAAAAACAAATCGGGAAGATTTGAATGTTTGTATTCTCTGATCAGCATGAATCTAAGTGGGTGCCAGATGGCCATTGAAGGCTTTCACGAAGAGAATTGATCGTAGCAACATCAGTGTGAGCTGAATGATCTTAATGCCCAGTGTCACCAAGCAGTGTCAGCCCAATGCATTCTTCAGTTCTCTACAGTCACTCTCTGCCTCACCAAAGATATTTGTGCCCATGAGCCAGGGCACTGTCCCTCTGGGCACTGCTAAAGGAGCTGTCACATTCCATCTTTCTCAATATGCATTTCCTAGACCTGCTTCCATTTACACATTCATTCTCCAGGCACAGTACAATATAATTAACTAAACAAAACTTTTCTTTATTTTCACTTTGAGACAGAGTTTCACTCTGTAGCCTGGCAAGAGTGCCATGACCTCAGCCTAGCTCAAAGCAATCTCAGACTCCTGGGCTCAAGCAATCCTCCTGCTTCAGCCTCCCGAATAACTGGGACTATAGGTGTACATCACCACACCTGGATAATTTTTCAATTTTCAGAAGAGATAGGGTCTGCCTTTGCTCATGCTTGTCTCAAACTCCTGACCTCAAGTGATCCTCCTGCCTCAGCCTCTTAGAGTGCTACGATTATGGGAGTGAGCCATTGTGTCCAGCTCAGTGAAACTTCTTAGATAAAAGTCCTAATTCCTGGCTCGGCGCCTGTGGCCCAATAGGCTAAGGTGCCAGCCACGTACACCTGAGCTGGTGGGTTCGAATCCAGCCTGGGCCTGCCAAACAACAATGATGGCTGCAATCAAAAAATGGCCGGGCGATGTGGCAGGCGCCTGTGGTCCCAGCTACTTGGGAGGCGGAGGCAAGAGACTCGCTTGAGCCCAGGAATTGGAGGTTGCTGTGAGCTGTGATGCGACAGCACTCTATCCAGGGTGACAGCTTGAGGCTCTGTCTCAAAAAAAAAAAAATCCTAATTCCTTGGTCATGTTTCTCGAAGGTGACACATAGTTTATCCAGATTATATTTGGGTTCTCATAACCTGTTGGGTCTTCTCTATATAGGTCTGATTTTATCTATCATGTTTTAATTATTCATATG
>CAUYRH010179053.1:0-25722 GCA_963574655.1 Perodicticus potto
AAAAAAAAACGAGAGAAACTTCTCTGAAGGAGAGGCACACGGCCTACAGACACATGAAAAAATTCTCATCATCCTTAATCATCAGAGAAATGCAAATCAAAACCACTTTGAAGTATCATCTAACCCCAGTAAGATTAGCCCACATCACAAAATCCCAAAACCAGAGATGTTGGCGTGGATGCAGAGAAAAGGGAACACTTCTACACTGCTGGTGGGAATGCAAAATAAGAGATGTTTGGAGAATACTTAGAGATCTAAAAATATACCTTCCATTTGATCCTACAATTCCTCTACTAGGTATACATCCAGAAAACCAAAAATCACATTATAACAAAGACATTTGCACCAGAATGTTTATTGCAGCCCAATACATAATTGCTAAGTCATAGAAGAAGCCCAAGTGCTCATCAACCCATGAATGGATTAATAAATTGTGGTCCATGTACACCATGGAATATCATGAAGACTTAAAGAAAGATGGAGACTTTACCTCTTTCATGTTTACATGGATGGAGCTGGGACATATTCTTCTTAGCAAAGTATCTCAAGAATGGAAGAAAAAGTATCCAATGTACTCAGCCCTACTAGGAAACTAATTTATAGCTTTCATATAAGTTATAACCCAATTATAGCCCAAGAATATGGGGAAAGAGGAAAGGGAGGGGAGGATGGGTGGAGGGAGGGTAAGTGGTAGGAACACACCTATGGTGCATCTTAGAAGGGTACAGGTAAAACTTACTAAATGTAGAATATAAATGTCTTAACACAATAACTAAGAAAATGCCATGAAGGCTATGTTAACCAGTTTGAGGAAAATATTTCAAATTGTATATAAAACCAACACATTGTACCCTGTGATTGCATTAATGTACACAGCTATGATTTAATAATAAAAAAAAGACAAAAGATTAAAAAATAAATAAATAAAAAAGTAGCTGGGCATTGGGATGGGTTCCTGTCATCCCAGCTACTCAGGAGGCTAAGGCAAGAGGATCACTTGAGCCCAACAGTTTGAGGTTGCTGTGAGCTATAATGATGGCAGGACACTCTACCCAGGGCAACAGAGTGAGACTGTCTCAAAGAGAGAGAGACAGAGAAAGAGAGGGAGAGGAAGGAAAGGAGTAAGGGAGGAAACTGAGTACGAAATTAGGAAAAAACACCAAATATTTTCCGTCAGACTGTCCTTTCCACTATATTCTCCATCTCAATTAATGGTATTTTCATTTTCTGGTGCTCAGATCTTGGCATCATCTTTGATTTCTGTTACTCTTGCAACCCGAGTTAAGTCCATCATCGACTATACTTTCCAAATAACTCCAAAGTATAACCTCTTTCTCACCCCCTACCCACGCCACGACCAAATCTAAGCCACTACACTCTCTCTCCTGCACCATCAGAAAAGCTCCTAGTGGGTCCCTGTTTTGGCCCTTGCCTTCCCTGTTTCAACATAGCAACCAGAGTGATCTTGTTAAATCACAAGCCAAATGACATCACTCCCAGCTCAAAGTCTTCCAGCAGCTCCTCTCAGCCAGAACGAAGGCCAGCATCCTTCCTCCGTGCTGAGGGCCTCCGGATCTGCACCCCAGCCTCTCTGACCTCATGGTCACCTGCCTCCTTCTCGCTCTCTCCCCACCTGCACTGGCTTCCTTGCTGCCCCTTGCTACATAGACGCATTCCTCCTCCAGGGCCTTTGCCGTCATTGTTTGCTCCCCCCCCCCCCCCCCCGGGATGCTCTTCCCTCAGATAACCACATGTCTAACTCCCCACTTCGCTTAGTTCTTGACTCAGAAATCATCTCCGGGAGCCCTTCTCTGGCTACCTAGCCAAAGCTTCCCCATGTTCTCCATACTTCGTATTCCCCTTTTCTTATTTTTTCTCCATGGCTTTTATTACCACCTGCATTTTTATCTTTTTTTGTTAATAACATCTTCCATTAGCACGTGGGTTCACGACGGTGCAAGTTTTGTGTCCTTCACTCTCCAGATCCTGGAACAGTGCCTGGCTCACAGTGAGTGCTCGTTTCAATGATCTTTTGCTATATCATAAACCGAACCATAGTGACTTAAAACAACAGTTTATTATAATCTCAAGATCTCATAGGGTAACTAGGCTCCACTGGGCAGTTCTTCCTTGGAAATCCCTCATGGGGTGGGAGTCAAATGGCAGTTGGGGCTAGAGGCATCGGAAGGACTTAGCTGGCTTAGCGCGGGATGCGGGCTATAGGCGAAGAGTCCACTGGGGCTCCTTGTCTTGCGTGCCTAGATAGGACCCCTTCAAGTTCACTGGGGGCAGCATCTTTAAAGATTAGTCATCCCAGTATTTGATGAGTATTTGTGGGAGGACGGAAGGCAGGAAGGGAGGGGAGATGGTAAGAGGGAAGAAATTGGAAAATGTAGAAAGAAGAAAACAAGAGAGAGAAGAAGGGAGACGGAAAGGAGGAAGAAAGAAACGAATTGCTGAATATGATGGCAGCATAATAGCCCAGGAATAAAACCCGTCCTTTTCCTTCCTGACCCTCCTTCCCATCTCCCTCAAGTTGCACAATGCCCTGGCTTGGAGGCAGAAATTCATCCAGTGCTGTGCATCAGAACTGAAAGGCTCTTGGCAGAATCTTTCACAATTTATACCCCAAGTTCAAATTTGAGCCAAGGCATATTTCCAAGGGAAGAACAACACAGCACTTTATCTTGATGCTGCTCTTTCCTCTTGGTAATTTCAAAGCGGTTTTATAAACAAGCATTATCATTGTACAGGGGAGGAAACTAGTAATTTTTAGATAACCAATAAGAAAATCTTCAAATCAATATTATGCTGACGTGATTAAGTCGTTACGTGGAGTCCGAGGCCGGATACAACTGCATCAAATTAATAAAATAGAATTTAGAAGAAATAAAATACAAAAATTTCCACATTAAAACTGAAGTCAAGGGAGGATATAAGGAGCTAGAAATTAAAAATAGATTTATAGCAAACTACATAGAACAAAATTTTAACAGTTGTGGGGATATTAAAAATGGATTTGCTTTTAAAACGGTTTGGAATAGTTTAGTCATTTTCCAGAGCCACATCCATTCTGTGCCAGTTGGGTATTTTTTCCTAAACCAACCTGGCAGACAGTTGTCTAATAAGAAAGCTTTGCAGGCAAGCTCCTTGGCTAAAACCCATAGAATTAAATGAATTTGGTTTTTGGAAGTTTCAGTCTCTCAACAAAAAGAGGGATAGGTATTCATTTTTTCCTGGAGTTGTTGATGATGATATAAATTGTGGTGTAACAGAAAGCAAATTTCCTGATCTTGGGGTTCGCCTCTACCTGATATTTCCTGGAATAAGGTGGTATCATGTTTAATTTGTGGCCTCTAAACTGCCTTTGATCTTCAGCCCCCCAAATCTGCCCATTTTAGAGAAATTGTGTTGACTCAAAAGAGTAACTTCTCATGTGTCAGTTAGGGTTACGTTTGCAGAAGGATGTTGAACTCTACTTCCCCTACTTTCTATGTCCCCCTACAAAAAACAAGTTGCTTATACAACATGGACGTTTATTACTCTTTCATGTTAGACTGGCTAGGTGAAGTGCTCCACAGTACCAGAGACTCATTCTTTTTTATTATTTTTCTGCCTTATCTGCATAATCTCCATTTCCTAAACATCTCATGGTCCAAAATGGCTGCTTTAGCTCCAGCACTCATATCCCATTCCCTCCAAAAGAAAGAAGAAAAAGATAGAGAGAAAAGAACACCTCTTCCTTTTAAAAACACTTTCTAGGCTGGGTGCAGTGGTTCACAACTGTAATACCCACACTTTGAGAGGCCAAGGCAGGAGGATTACTCAAAGCCAGGAGTTCAAGACCAGCCTGGGCAATTTAGTAAGACTTCATCTACATCAAAAGAAAAAAAAAATTAGTGGGGCAGATGGTGTGCACCTGTAGTCTTAGCTACTTGGGAAGGTAAGGCAAGAAGATTACTCGAGCCCAGGAGTTCAATTATGCCACTGTACTCCAATTTGGGCAACAGAGGAAGAAAACTTGCCAAAAAAAAAGGAAAGAAGGAAAGTAAGGAAGGATGGAAGGAAGGAAGAGAAAGAGAAAGAGAGAAAGAGAAGAGGAAAGGAAAGGAACTTCCTTCTAGAAGTTGCTCATGCTCCTTCTACTTACATCCAACTGACCAAACCTTAATCACATGAGTCAGGGAGACTGGGAATTAGTCTTTCTGTGCCTTCCTCAACATTAACTGTTCTAATACTATAAAATAGAGGAAAACAAATATTGTGGGACAATTAATAATTTCTGTCTGGCAGTTTACTTCTTTGACCTCCCAGAAAACGTAAGTGCATCCCATGCTAAAGGACAAAACCCCAAATTCTCTTGAAGGGATTGCCTCCAGCTCAAAATTAAGCTCTCTGGATGATTGAGTCACCCTCTCTGAAACCTGGTATGATTTTACACGGTCTTGCAAACTGTCTTAGTCTGTAATAACAAAATATCTTAGATTGGGCGATTTATAAATAGTAGAAATTAATGTCTCACGGTTTTGGTGGCTGGGAAGTCCAAGATCACAGCGCTTCAAAGACGGCACCTGTTGCTGCAGCCACACATGTCAGAAGGGCAGAAGAAGGGCCAAGCAGATTCCCTCAAGCCCTTTGTAAGGGTACTAATACTATGCATGAGGATGGGACCCTCATGACCTCACCCTTCCTAAGACCCCACCTCTAACTACTAGTCCATTGGGCTTTCAATATGAATTTTGGAGGAGACACATTCAAACCATAGCATAAACTATAAACTAAAAGACCACTTATCAACACTCCAATGCACTGCACATAAAGTAATGTGGTAAGAAAAGAAAACTACAGGCTGGGCGTGGTGGCTCACGCCTGTAATACTAGCACTCTGGGAAGCCAAGGCAGGTGTGTTGCCTGAGGTCAGGAGTTGGAGACTAGCTTCAGCAAGAGCAAGACCCCATCTCTAAAAACTAGCTGGGTGTTGTGGCTGGTGCCTGTAATCCCAGCTACTTGGGAGGCTAAGGCAGGAGGATCACTTGCACTCAAGAGTTTGAGGTTGCTGTGAGCTATGACGCCATGGCACTCTACCAAGGGTGACAAAGTGAGACTCTGTCAGAAGGAAGGGAGGGAGGAAGGAAGGAAAGAAGGAAGGAAGGAAAAATAGAAAACCACAATTGAAACTAACATTCAGAAAATGAGAAAGCCCTCAAAGTCACAGTCTATTGTAATTTTCAGATCCTCCTGAGCAAGAATAAAGACTCTCTTTTCAAACAGAAAGGGCCAGCCGGCTGTCCTATTGAGGTGTGTCCATGGCTATGTCCAAGGCAGGAAGCGTGGGGTACGCCCTCTGTGTTTGCACAGCTTTCATCACCTGTTTGTTGTTGATGTAGATTTTGAGGTGCAAGGGTTGCTTTAGGCATCGAATAGTCACAGGCTTTGGCAGTGAGGTTTCTAGATCTTTGGCAGTGCAATTCCCTCAAAAAATAGGTGGGCATCTCTTCTTCTTTTTGTCTCCTATCAGTTCCATGCATGAGTAACAATAGCCAAAGGTCTTGTTTAAAAATAGTTTTTAATCTTAAAGACTCATGTCTTATAGCCTTTGTCCTCAGCTCTCCCCTTCCCCCAAATTAATGGCAGATGGTTGAAGCTATCTGAAACAATAATTTCTTAAGGAAAGCAACAGCTTTAATTGGATAGTAACGGCTAAGCTGTCACCCAGGTTCTAAAAGAGAGCTTTTAACGGCACTTTAATGGAGCATCCTGCAGCTTCGGAACCACTGCCTCCGAATGTATCTTTTAGGGGCCTAAATGTTGGTCTTCTTCACTTTTGTATTCCCAAATCACTGGACTGCTCATCAGTTTAGATGGCAAGCCAAAGGCAGAGAGCATAGCCTATACCATTTCTCTAATACTTTAAAAATTGGGTAGATTTTGCTTTAGTTTTCTACTTTCCTATTGCTCATGGGCTTGAGGATTTTGTAACAGTACCCCCTCAACCCCACTCCTGGTACCAATGGATGTTGTAGTTAGAGAAGGCTAAATTACTACTAATAATAGGCCTAAGAATTTAATCACTCTAATGCAAAAGACGTGCATTTCCCTTTCTTGTGCCACTGTCTGAGATAGGTGCTCCTGAGATTCAGGCTCAGACTGTGTGAGTCTCTGTCTTCATAGCCAAAACATTCTGTGCTAGTGAATAGTCTGATTACAGCTTTCCATCTTAGACCTTTTCTTCTTGAGAGATAGAGATCTGCCATAGGAAACAAATTTTTTTTGATGGTCAAACCTTGGAGTTTTCAACTAATGTACGAAGATGGGGTGTCTGTATTGGAGAATTCGCATTTAAGGTTCTTTTAGTCCCCTCCTCTGAACCCACAGCCCTGAGGGCTGCTATGAGCTTCCCACAAACCTGCCCTCAGATACCCCCTGCTTTCATGACTTACTCCCTGTGTGACTTTGGGAAAATGACTTAACCTTTCTGAACCTCAGTTCTTAACTAGGAAATGCATATAAAAATTAAGTCTACCCATTGTGCAGGTTTGATATAGTACGTATCAAATAGATAATAATGTCTGGCATTTATAAGTGTTTAATAAATGGCAGCTACACTTATTTGAGGAGCACCTGGTTATGATGTTAGGACTTGGTTTTAAGTTCAGACGCATCTTTGTCTGGACGCTTATTCTGTCCCTTGCTAGTTGTGTGACTGACTCTGGGTAAACTGTCTCCTTGTTAGCATCCTCATCTGGTAAACAGGGATCGTAATACCTGTCTCAAAATGTGATTGCATGGATTACACACAAAAATCTCTCAGCATAGCGACTATCACATACTAATCATTTGATATGAGATTTTCATTCTTATTTTCATTTTTATTTTTAGAATTTTTTTGAGACGGTCTCACTCTATTGCCCAGGCTAGAGTGCCCTGGTGTCAGCCTACTTTACAGCAACCCCAAACTCCTGGGTCCAAGCCATCCTCCTGCCTCAGCCTCCCTAGTAGCTGGGACTACAGGTGCCTGCTGGAATTCCCAGCTAATTTTTTGTATCTTTTCAGTAGACAAGGAGTCTCACTCTTGCTCAGGCTGGTCTCGAACTCCTGAGCTCAAGGGATAGTCCCACCTCAGCCTCCCAGAGTGCAGCGTTACAGGCGTGAGTCACCACACCCAGCCTTGTTTTTATTTTTTTTTTTACTTTATTTTCTGACTAGGAAGTCAATGTATGCTTATGTAAGTTTGGAAAATGTAGAGTTATTAAGGAGAAAATAAAAATTTACCAGACATTCAACTACTTGGACGACACCGTCACTATTTCCTGATGGTTTAATTTCAGCCTTTCTTTTTCCATGAAGCTTTTATTCTCAAAGTTATGAACCACGGGATGCCCTTCAGGTCTATTCACAGGCATTCCCCAGTCTGTGTTCTGAAGAGGAAGCCTGAGATCTCTGCCGCTATGAAAATAACTCCCCCATTCAAACCTAAAGATTCCAGTTAATAACCCTGAATTTCACGTGAAGAGAGGGGGTCTCTTCCTAAGTTAGTCTAGATGTGCTTCCATCTTAGGAAAAGGAATTGACCTCTGTGGGAACAGGGAGCACCGGAAGATCCTGCATGGGAATCGGGGCCTTCTGAAGCCGCTTGGCCAATTTACAACTCGCCCTGGGCTCATTCTGCCCGGGAGCATCTAGTGCCCATTCCAGTCAATGGGGCATTCTCCTCTCAGAAGGGTTGTGAGATTTGGCAAAGATCACAAAGCAAGAAATGCAGACAGAAACGTGTAAACTTTGCAATTTGGGGCAGAAATAAAACCCCAAGTTCTGGATTCACATATCCTGACATACCCAATTGATTTGGAACCAAGATCAAAAACATTTAAATTGGACAGCTACCAGTGAGGACTTTTTTCTCCCCCAACGGGCAGTGCAGTGTTGGCACTCAAGAATATTCCTTTTTTTTTTTTTTTATGATCAGTGATAATCTGATAAGAAAATAACAGACGGTTTTGTCATTTTTAATTTCTATACCTCCCCTTCCTATTATCACTGCCTAGGCATTTTGCATTAGTCTTTAAAATGTAAATTTATCTATGGCTATTCATTCTGCCTATTCTAATGCCTGTCAAACCAAAATGAAAGAAAGCCGTACCAAGGCAAGTGTGAGATCTTCCCCTCGATCAGTAAAATCTTCCGTGGAAGCTTGCACTACTCAAGCAAGACAGATCTGAGCTCTTGATACAGCCGGAGAATGTGACCTACTTTAAAACCCAGCAGTGTGTGTGTGTGTGTGTGTGTGATGAAATGAAAGTGAATTGTTTTGCTGAAATCTGACACTAAAAATAGGGCACCGGATCCTTCCCCTGCTGGAAAAAAAAAAAAGGCATTAAAATGAGTGTGTGTCTGTATGTCTGGGAATATGTCTCCATAGCAACCATTGTCCCACCTCCCCGATCAACAGCATTACCCGTCTCTGTGGAAAGAGGGCACATGCATGCCTTTCCCAGCACCCCTCCCGCTCCCTTACTCCATGAAATCTAATTAAAGAGTGAAATGAATTTTAGCGACGGTTCTAGAGGCTGGGAGAAGTCCAAGGTTGGGGGGAGGGTAAAAAGAGGAGCTCCGGGGAGGACCGGGAGACCTGCCCTTGCACCTCGGAGCAGCAGCACACAACTCAGTTCTTATTTTTAAAAAGAGCCACAGCTCCCACGCTGCAGAGCTGCAAGGGAGTGATAAACCTGCCATGCAGCAACGTTATTACTTTAATGGATACAGGACTGGTTGAGCACTTTATTTCCACCAGGGCTTTTTACTTTGCATCTTCTTCCCTTTACACAACATCCAGTTTTCCTCAGACGCCCCCCACTTTATTAATGAGCGTTGTTCCCTTTTCTAAGGGGGAGAAAGAAAGCATTATGTGCGATAATAGGTCTGTCCCTGCGGTGAGGGGTATGAGTCAATCACGCTTGTGAACGACCCCGCCCCCCAACCTCCAACATCCTTTTTTAGTATAGATTCGAAGCCAGAGAAGAATAGGGCACGGGGAGTGGCGAGGAAGACACTCTGGGGAGCTGGAAACTGACCTGGGCAAGCGAGCAAGGGTTTTTGGCACCTGCAGGAGGCCGCCCTTCCTCCTCTTCCGTACCTGCTTCCCACCTTCCTCCTTCCCCAGTCGCCTCCCATGCTGGCCATCCCTGCCCTTTGCCGTCGGGCCATCTTCTTCTCATTCCTGCATCCAAGCGTTTCCTCCAGGTCTGGCTCTGTGCTGTGGGGGTCCCAGCTGGCGCAGAATGGCCCTCGCATGAACATTAGGTCAGGTCTGGGCTTGTCCCTCTGACAAGTGGGAGGCAGGTGGCAGGAAGCCTGTGGGGCCTCCTGGGAGAGAGGCGAGTTAGTTACACAGTCTCCAACCGTGCAGTGTTCGGCGGCAGAGAGGACGGCTGGCGGGAAGAGCCTGTCGGTGTCTGTCTCTCAGACGTGCCTTGCACCCTGGCAGGCTGAGTGTGATGTGCTGTACCCTAGGGGAAACTCAGAGATGTGCTTGTCCACCCCGTCAGGGTGGCAGGGCCCAAAGTAGACTGGACCAGGGCAGCTGGCGTGTGACTCCAGGCATCCACAGGATATCACGCCAGCTGCGGCATCTGCAGTAGCCACCGCCTTGACTGCCAGCCCTGCCGCTTTCGGCAGCAGGCGCTGCCGTGTCCTTGGAAAGGATAAGCAGCCTCTCCACCTGGGCAGTGGGCCTTGCACTGGCTGGCAGGGCTTCTCTGCTTGCCAGCTAGCTGTGGCAACAAGGACCCTTGCTTGCCAGATACCCCTGAAGCCTTCTGGAAAAAGGCAGAGGGGACCCACAAGCACGGGTCACTATCAAGCCAGAGAAATTCCCATGACTTTAGTTTTTTGTCCCGGCTGATGTGGCTTAGGGCACTGGGCTTAGCCACGGTATAATCATGAAAACCAATATTTACTGAGTGCTCATTCTGGACCAGGAATTTTCTAAGCATTATACATATATTAAGTCTTAGACTTAGAGAGCCTATAAAACAGATATCATACGCATGTTCATTTAGGTTATATAGTAGAAAGTGGCAAGGCTGGCTCAGCGCCCGTAGCACAGTGGTTATGGCACCAGCCACATACACTGAGGCTGGCAGGTTCGAACCCAGCCTGGGTCAGCTAAAACAACAATGACAACTGCAACAAAAGATAGCCAGGCATTGTGGCAGTCACCTGTAGTCCCAGCTACTTGGGAGGCTGAAGCAAGAGAATCGCTTAAGCCCAAGAATTTGAGGTTGCTGTGAGCTATGATGCCATGTGGCAAAAGCTGTGGTCTCAACTCTGGCAGATGGAACCCAGAGCCCACACATGGGCCTGTTAAGAGTGGGATATGTCCAGTCGCCAGACAATAATAAATCTCTAATCTTAAACAGATCATTTTAATTGTTTTTCAGTGTGCTTAGGAATTTTTTGAACATAAAACAATTCATGATATTATCATTATGCAAATGACATCACTAAAAGCATGTTTAAATGAGAAAAAGAAGTCATTGCAAAACTCACCACTCCAGGGCCAGAGGATTACTCCTGTAATCCTAGCACTCTGGGAGGCCAAGATGGGTGGATTGCCTGAGCTCAGGAGTTTGAGACCAGCCTGAGGAAGAGCCAGTCCCTGTCTTTAAAAATAGCCAGTGTGAGCTATGACATCACGACACTCTACCCAGGGTGACAAAGTGAGACTCTGTCTCAAAACAACAACAACAAAACTCAGACTCCAAAACAACTGGATTTATATCTGCATGTTTTCCAAACTCTGCACTCACATATTTTACAGAGTGAAATATAATTGTGTATTCTGTTTTTTCTGGTTTTATAACATTAAAATATTTTTATAAGGTTATATTCTTACTTATTTTAATTGCTACCATTTCTTCAAGTTGATGTATCATAACTTAGCCAGTTCCCTACTTTGTTTTTTTGGTTTTTTTGTTTTTGAGACAGAGTCTCACTCTGTTGCCCTAGGTCCAGTGCTGTGGCATCGGCCTAGCTCACAGCAATCTTGGACTCCTGGGTCTAAGTGATCCTCCTTCTTTAGCCTCCCAAGCAGCTAGGACTACAGTTGCCCATCATGATGCCCTGCTAATTTTTCTATTTTTAGTAGAGACAGGTTCTCACTCTTGCTTAGGCTCATCTTGAACTTCTGAGCTCAAATGATCCTCCAGCCTTGCCTTCCAGAGCGCTGGGATTACAGATGTGAGCCACCTCACCCAGCCTGGTCCCCTATTATGGACATTTAGATTGTTTCTAGCTTGTCACCGTTTTTAAAGTAAAAATTTTTTAAAAGGCAAGGCATAGTAACTCATGCCGGTAATCTGGGGGGACTGAAGCAGGAGAATGGCTTGAGGCCAAGAGTTCAAGACTAGCCTGGGCAACACATCAAGACCCTATCTCTACAAAAAAATTAAAATTTCTCCAAGCACAGTGACATGTACCTGTAGTCCCATCTACTCAAGAGGCTGAGATAGGAGAATTAGTTGAGCCTGGGAGCTGGAAGTTGCAGTGGGTTATGATTGCCCTACTGAATTCTAGTCTAGGCAACAGAGTAAGACCCTGTCTCAGACACACACAATATAAAAACAAAAATATTTGCTCTCACTTTTTCCTTTTATCGAATGCCTCGACTGTGTCCAGACAGAGGAGAACCATTACCTGTGCAATTGAAGCTATTTTGATAGCCCTTGGTCTCTAGTCAAGGTTTACTCAAAGGTTAAAAGTGTGTGAGCTGGAAGGATTTCATTAGGTGCTATTTATTACAGAAGGACTTGGAAGGAGTGAAAGGTGAATGGAATTACACTCAAAATATTGCTGCCAATGTGCTGGCAACGGTGGATGTGACAGAGCCAGGCCAAGAGCCTGAGCAGCAGACTTACAGAGGGAACATTCGAAACTTGGTAACAGATGGCCCACTGGTCAGAGCCCAAAAGGCCACCGCTCCTTAAACCAATAGGACACGCATCTGTGATTCAAATGCTCTCAATACCCAGAGGGACCACTACAGTCTACTTGCCAGAGGCTTCAGGGACACGTGTGAATACGAGTATGCAATAGACTGGAATTATCTCTCCTCTCTTAACCTTTGCTATTTAGTTTTCCTAGCCTCAGTTAGAGACTTTTAAAACTCTGAATCACCACTGACCACATTCCCAGCTCCATCTGGACTCAGCCTTTCTGGACTAATGAGAAAACCTTAGACTCTGGTGTATGCTTAAACCAGATGGAATTCAGCTTAAAACCTTGGTTAAAAAATGGTCCATTACCCCATATCCTGAAAGGTCTGTGCTGGACACTCTGTCAGTCCAGAGAGGCAAAGGCGTGCAAGCAAAGCCAGGACTCAGGTGGGAGGAGCGAGGGACCTCATGGGCACCGTCTAAAGAGGTGCCACTCTCAGGCGCTGACTTGTGCGACCCTGAGAGTGAAGGCCTCCTTAGACTTTGTGCCCTGTGCACCTTGCTGGTCTGATCCTTGTCTTGGCCCTGCCTAAAGTCACAGCAAGGCTCTGACTTGATCACTGCTGCTCTTCCTCGTTAGGTTCTGAATAACTATTAATAGTTAAACCCGGGTGTTCCCCAACATTGGTAGGTGAATAAAATGGGCTGCATCCACTACAGGGTAGGTGCAATGCAAGCTGATGGGCTGACATCCTTCCACCGAAAGTAGAAGTCCATGTTCTCCAACCGAATGCCAGCCTGAGCTCATGGCCAAACAAGAGGCCCACACCACCCAACCCTCACTCCAGTGCAGCCGAGTGCCTGTGCGTTTTAGCCTGCCGAGAGCATTAGCATTCAACAGCTGTGCGTGTTCACACTGCTGAATGTGTATTACACAATATTATCAGACATTCTCCTACACAGAGCAGCAGTATTGCCCCATTGGGTGATTCACAAGGTTCCAACACAAGCCGCCAGAGAAAAGGACCTATCAAGATTTTGGTGATGAAATTGTTGCACATGGTAACTGAGGAAGACAGACTGGAAATCTTTTCAGGCTAGATCAAGAAAAAGCTTTGACAGAATAAGACATGATTTTCCTTTATTTGGAGCATTGCAGGTCTGCAGATCTCGGTGCAATTTGTTCAGAGTGGGAACAGTGCGATGAATGTTCTGAACCTAAAGAGCAGGGAAAGAAGAGACGTGAAAAATGAGGAGGGAGCCAGGTAAGTTCACACCTGAATAATAGATTGTTGGCAACAAAACCAGAGAGAGGGCCGGGGGCCTGCCCAGGTCTAGAGGTATCAAGGAACCCTGCCTGAGACTCCACAGCCCTAGATTTCCTCTCCGGCCCCCTGGAGGATGTGGATCCTGAGAGCATCAGCTATCACATATCAGAGCCAGTGGCCTTCCACAGCACGTGTGTACACAAATCCATTCAAGATTTGGGGTATAGGAAAAGATATTACAATTATCTTTAATAATTACTTGTCCTCATCTGCCTCAACTTCTATTCTTGAATAGGTTGTCTGATGAACATCATATTATGTATCATACTACAGAAGAGATGATAATTCATTCTGACAGGAAGCACTCAAAAAGAAATTATACTAGCCTGGAAATTATACTCACCTCTGTAATCTTAACACTCTGGGAGACAAAGGTGGGTGGATTGCTTGAGCTCAGGAGTTCAAGACCAGCCTGAGCAAGAGCAAAACCCCATCTCTACTAAAAATAGAAAAACTAGGAGAATGTGGTGGGCACCTGTAAGCCCAGCTACTGGGGAGGCTGAGGCAAGAGGATTTGCTTAAGCCCAAGAGTTTGAGGTCTCTGTGAGTTGTAATGCTATGGTCCTCTTCCCAGGATGACAGAGTGACACTGTTTTTGAAAAAAGAGAAAAAAGGGCGGCACCTGTAGCTCAGTGGGTAGGGTGCCGGCCATATGCACCAGGACTGGTGGGTTCGAACTCAGCCCAGGCCAGCTAAAAAATAAAAAAATAGCTGAGTGTTGTGGCGGGTGCCTGTAGTCCCAGCTACTAGGGAAGCTGAGGCAAGAGAATCACTCGAGCCCAAGAGTTTGAGGTGGCTGTGAGCTGCGATGCCATAGCACTCTACCAAGGGCAACAAAGTAAGAGTCTGTCTCAATAAAAAAAAAAAAAAGTTTTTGTCCTAATGGGTTGCATCATCAAAAATATTTGAAATCCACTATTCTAAGTAAAAAGATGAAACCCCTCAGTCTGGTGTTCAAGGTGCCCTGGAACTTACATATTCAACTTCTTCTTCTGCTGTTTCACTCTTTAAACCACCCACTGAAATAAAATTGCTGGTCATCCAGTAATTCCTTAAATTTTTTTTTTTGGAAACAAAGTTTTTATTCTGTCTCCTGGGCTAGAGTGCCATTACTGCAGCCTAGCTCATAGCAACCTCAAACTCATGGGCTTAAGCAATCCTCCTGCCTCAGCCTCCTGAGAAGCTGGGATTAGAGGAGTAACCACCATGCCCAGCTATTTCTTTTTACTATTTTTATTTATTTATTTATTTTTTTCTGTAGAGACAGAGTCTCACTTTATCGCCCTTGGTAGAGTGCCGTGGCATCACAGCTCACAGCAACCTCCAACTCCTGGGCTTAGGCAATTCTTTTGCCTCAGCCTCCCGAGTACCCGGGACTACAGGCGCCTGCCACAACACCCGGCTATTTTTTTGTTTTCCAGTTCGGGCCGGGGCCAGGTTTGAACCCACCACCCTTGGTATACTGGGCCGGCGCCCTACTTGTTGAGCCACAGGTACCGCCCTTCTCTTTTCTATTTCTAGCAGAGACAGGGTCTCACTCTTGCTTAGACTGGTCTTGAAATTCAAGCTGGACCAATATTCCTGCCTCAGCCTCCCAGAATGCTAGATTATAGGTGCGAGCCACTCTCCCTGACCCCAGTAATTCCCCCTTTTTGCACATTCTCTGTCTGCATCTTGGCAGGTGGAATGCCAGCAAGTGAGGACAGCAAATGAGGTCACATTTATCTGGATACATGGAGCCTCCGACCACGTTAGTAGCATAAACTCTAGTCCTGTCCAGCATATCCCTTCCTAGATAAGCTCTCCGAGTGTAACTACCATGTTCATAATTCTCAGTGAAACACAGCCTGTCGCTGTCTGCTGGAGAGAGGTGGTGACTCAGATGTATTCAATTCTCATGGACATGGCCAGCGCAGTGGCTCACGCCTGTAATCCTGGCACTCTGGGAGGCTGAGGCAGGAGGATTGCCTGAGCTCACCAGTTCAGAGACCAGCCCGAGAAAGAGCGAGACTCATCTCTAAAAAAAAAGAAAGAAAGAAAGAAAAATAGCCAGTCATTGTGGTGGGCAGCTGTAGTCCCAGCTGCTCAGGAGGCTGAGGCAAGAGAATCCCTTGAGCCTAAGACTTTGAGGCTACTGTGAGCTATGTTTCCTCAGCAGTCCACCGGCGGCGACAAAGTGAGACTCTGTCTCAAAAAAAAAAAAAAAAAAAAATTCTCACAGACAAACATCACCACTGTCACCCCCGACTGACAGCTGCCATTACTGCTTGGTTGGCTAAAAACCAGCTGCATTGTTAGAATTAATACTGACTGAGCACCCAGCCACACCAGCATTGGAGCTAAAACCTTGGCAACACAAGGGAAAAATGATTCCAGGACGTACAACATGGAGATCCAGAAAATACCCTCTGTCTCCGTAATTTACTCAACCAGGGATATTCCAAAACAGAAGTGCTGATGGGAGGGAGCTGCCTGTTCCTGCAGTTTGTAAGCACACAGTGGTGCCCAGGCAGGCAGTGGATCAAGCCCTCAGTCCACCGGCCTTTTCTCAAGGTATCCTGCAGCAGGTTGCATTTTCCAAAGAGAGCAGCATAATATCTCCCACCCCTAAAGTTCTTCTGGCAATATAACATTGATCACTCCTTTGATGGAACAATGAGGTCAAATATCCCCTCCCTCTAAATTGGGGTGGGTCTCTGTGACTTCTTCAATCAATAGAGTATGGCAGAGCCAAGACGGATTGGTGGGTTGCTTGATTCATGAGTATGAGACCAGCCTGAGCAAGAGTGAGACCCTATCTCCACTAAACAGAAAAACTAGCCAGGCACCGTGGTGAGCACCTGGATTCTCAACTACTTGGAGGCTGAGGCAGGAGGATCACTTGTGCCCAAGAGGCTGAGGTTGCTGTGAACTATGATGACACCATGGCACACTACCCAGAGCATAAAACAAACAAACAAACAAACAAAGTATGGTGGAAGTGATGGAACATGGCTGCTGAGGCTAGGTCATAAAACTGCCTGGTGTTCCTCAAGGATCTGCCTCACAGACCCATCATCGGTGGCACCCAGCACCGCGTGCACCAAGTGAGCTAAGTGACTATGAGCAGGCTACGTAAGCTCTCAGAGCCTTGATTTCCTCATCCACAGAGTGGGTATAATACTGATCCCTACTTCATGAGGATAAAATAAGATAATCCACAGACGTGCACGGTACAATGCCTGGCATACAGTAAGCGCTCATTGTTAGCAATTATTAATATCACTACTCGACATTCAGTAGGTGGCCGATTAATATTTCTCCATTGATTCATCCAATTGTGCTGGACACAGACTAAAAAGAAGATGGAGATCCAGTTTGTATCAAAGGCTCTTCACGGGCTCTTCTCCAGCCCCAAGCTTTGCTTGTTCCTGCTGCCCTGCACATCCCACCCTGCTCCCGGTCCCCCGGACCCCCGTCTCCTCTGCCTTTCCCCTCAAACTCCATATCGCCTCTTGGCTTTTGCTTTACAATTCCCTCTTCTAGGGAATTCCCCTTCCAACTCCTCATTCCCCTTTTAACTACTAGCAGTCTGAGGAGATTGGTTCTGCAGGCTTGTTAAGTTGACGTTGTATGTTAAGTTAGAACAGGTACATTTACCAATTACCTGTAATAGCCTCCTCGTAAGTCAATCCACCTTTCCTTAGATGTTCATAACTCAGGGACTGTCTGTATTAGTACTAGTACTTCAGCTCTCTGCCTTCAGAGAACATCTGTGGAAGCCTTTTCTCACCTCACGATGAGATAAACTCTCTCTTTATGCTGTCACGGCAGTGGTTCGCCATAGGGAAGTTGCCTGCTAATTTCTCTGTCTCCTTCCTCACCTGGAAGGCAAGATTCATGCAGTCTTCTGCACGGTACTCCTAGTAGTTAGAAGCGTCCAACCAACACTAGTCTCCAACAAACACGTGTTGAACAAATGATTGCAACTTAACAGTAACATTAAAAGAAAGGTAACAATGTTCAGTGCCTTCACTTTCAGAAAACAGCTGCAGTAGTATGTTTTGAAAAGATCTCCATCAAACTGCTCAGATAAAATCTTGGCATTTAATGGATGGAGTAAGCTTCAGTTATCTGGAAAAATAATTTGCTTGTAGTGCTTCGACAGAAGATATTAAATAAACGAGTGTGTTGCTCTCTGGATTTTTCACCGGCCACTCAAATAGATAAGCTCTGGAGAGGCTGGGGGATGGGAAGGTGTCACGCTGACGTTATAGTACCAAGGATTGTGCCTTGATTACTTAGTTGCTCAGCGAATGGCTGATGATAGACTCGGAAATTTAGAGCTTAAAGAAACTTTGATGACTGAAGATTGTTTGATTCATCCCAAGCCATTTAGGACCCAGGGGATGGACCACAAAGCAGCTGTCACTGGCTGACAGAGGAAGGGAACACCTTCCTGCTACTCCAGGGATCTGGCCCCAGGTGTCTGCACTGAATGGCTTTCCAGGAACCCCAGCAGTCCCTGCCAAGACTGCATTTTCTGATTTAACTGCTGAGGCTTCCTGGATGGAACAAGGAAATATCTGCAATGCTTTTGTCCAAATGTGATTAGCGCAGTATTTGATAGTATTCCTTTCCAAGGAAAGCACACCACCCTTAGGCTGGGAAGACACCCAAAATTTCCATTGTGATAGGATCCATGGGGTTGAGGCTAACAGCAATTTCTAACACAACAGAGGCCACTTTAATTTCCCACAGAAGGGTTTCTGGCACCCACAGCTCCACTCTGGTTTGTGTGGCAAGAACCTGTTGGAGCGCGGCATGCCACAACCCGTTGTTCTCCATATGCTGCCTGTCCGTCACCAAACATCCCGAGACTGTGACGTCATGGCAGAACGCTGAGTGGGTTTCCTGCCTGCCTGGGAAAGCCCTCTTCTAGACAGGATATGACGTGCTGGTCTGGGAGACCTTAGGTTAAAGTTTTTCTGCCACCACTCATGGTAATAGGGAGGTGGGTATGCCACCTCACAGCCTGAGCCCATAGAGTGTATCTGAATTTCAGTCAGAGCCAGATTAAAAAGATTGAAACAAAAACAAGTTACTGCTAACGGTACCAGGGCACCACTGGTTTCCCCCCACCCTCACTCCTGTTATATGTATACTCGTTTCTTTCCCAAAAGCACACTGTGCCCTTAAGTAGGCAATTTAAAAATTCTCTTGGCCAAGATTGATCTGTCCTTATAGACTACACAGAGATATGCCATGTATACGTACAAATGGCTTGATGCCACCATACCTGAAACCACAAATCGCAATCATGTAAGTTTTGAACTTCAGTAGGGGCAATATAGTCCGGCTTACTGAGATCAAGTCATCTAATTCTTTTTACTTACATTCTGCATCCTTTCGTATTCCTATCATGCAGTTGTCTTGTTTTGAAAATTGTGAAGGAAAGCTGAAGCGAGAATAAAAACATTAGAAAAGAGGAAAATATTCTGCCAAGTTTTAGCGGTACCCAGACTCTGTTTTGGCCAGTGGGAGTAAATTAATTAGAGAATCCATTTCTATATAGAATTCTTACTAATAGAAATCCAGTTTATTTCTGGAGTTGCTAAATAAATGTTGAACAATATTTCAAATGTATCAATTTGAAGGGGCACCAAGTCGTTAGCCTGCCAGGATTCTCCCAGTTTCCTTGCAGCCTGATCCTGGGAGATAAATCATAGCAGGCTCCTCCAGCCTCCCTCGGCCTTTGGTTTGCTCGTCTCTTCTGTGAAATACGGACATTAAAGCAGAAGCTTCATAAATGTCTGTTACCCGAGTACCTTCAAAAGCCTGGTGCAAATGGGCTCACGCCTGTAATCCCAGCACTCTGGGAGGCTGAGGCCAGTGAGTTGCTTGAGCTCAGGAGTCTGAGACCAGCCCAAGCAAGAGCAAGACCTTGTCTCTACTAAAAATAGAAAAATTAGCCAGGCATGGTGGCAGCACCTGTAGTCCCAGCTACTCAGGAGGCTGAGGCCAGAGGATCGCTTGAGCCCAGAAGTTTGAGGTTGCTGTAAGCTAGGCTGACGCCACAGCACTCTATCAAAGGCAACTGAGTGAGTCTCTGCCTCAAAAAATAAATGAATAAAATCATATAAATCTTTGATGTTGAATAAAATCATATAAATCTTTGATGCTCTTCCTGGAAAGAAGTAGCAAACTGGAATTTAGAAGCCTACTGTGCAAGAGATTTTGCCATGACAATATTGCTGGGATAATAAGATTTGATCTGAGGACGTAGCAACTGTCCCATTGCTCTGCCCAGGCAGGCTGGAATCCTGTCTTCATTACAGCTCATTTTTCTCTTCTTCTTACATAAGCCCTGTTTGGCCACAGTCTGGGGGGAAAGCTGTGGGCAAGACCAGAGCCAGAAGAGAGATCAGGAAGAATGTTTCTAGAGGCTACCATTTACAGAGCCAGAAGAGAGATCAGGAAGAATGTTTCTAGAGGCTACCATTTACAACCTTCGCTTAGGGGCGGCCAGACTCCATTAAAGGTGTGTGTGAACACCCTCCCCCAGACACATGCTCACATCCACCTGCGTTAGCCTCTAACCCAGGGCTTTTCAAATGGAAATGTGCATATCAGGCAGCTGGGGATCCAGTTAAAAATGCAGATTGTGGTAAAATAGGTCCGAGGTGGCACATGAGAGTCTGCATTGCTAACCAGCTGCTAAGCATCCAAGTGATGCAGCCAGGCCTCAGACACACTGCCAGGCACTAACTATCCCACCTTCTCCACCTGACATGGACTCACAGCATCCGTAAGGATACGGAAGATCAGGGTCTAGAAGAGGAGTTGAACACAGAGGTCAGTGATTATATTACAATGTTATAAGTGTTCATCGGGGTACATGTGCCAGCTTTGGGGAAAGGGACTGGGTAGAGGGGACCAAAGCTTAAAAAAAAAAAAAAAAAAAAAAAAGGGACGGCGACTGTGGTTTAAAGGAGTAGGGCCCCATATGCGGGAAGTGGTGGGTTCAAACCCAGCCCTGGCCGAAAACTGCAAAAAAAAAAATTGGTAAAAATCATGGTTCTCTTTCCATGGATTCTCTTGACAGGGCCTACGAAGGAAATAAGCATGATCTGGCAAAATATATTTAGCACCTTGAATGGTGAGCTCTCTGGAGACAGTCATGTTGTTACCCACTTTTGTATTCTGCCCACTACAAGGGTGGGAAATAAATTCACCATAAACGCATATTGAATAAGGAATTAATTACTTATTATACTTCGTTTAATTTTTTTATTGTGGTAAAATATACATAACATAAATTTACTGTTTTAACAATTTTTAGGTAGACAATTCAGTGGATTAAGTATATTAACATTGTTGTTCAACCAATACTATATTCATCGCTAGAACTTTCTTTTCTTTCTTTCTTTCTTTCTTTCTTTTTTTTTTTTTGAGACAGAGTTTCACTCTGTTACCCAGGCTGGAGTATGTGGCCTCAGCCTAGCTCACAGTCATCTCAGCTCCTGGGGTTCAAGCAATCCTCCTGCCTCAGCCTTCTGAGTATCTGGGACTATAGGCAGCTGTCACAATGCCCAGCTAATTTTTCTGTTAATATTTGTAGTAGAGGCCAGGCGCAGTGGTTCATGCCTATAATCCTAGCACTCTGGGAGACTGAGGCGGGTGGACTGCCTGCACTCACAGGTTGGAGACCAGTCTGAGCCAGAGCAAGACCTCATTTCTAAACCTAGCTGGGCATTGTGGTGGGTTCCTGCAGTCCCAGCTACTTGAGAGGCTGAGGCAAAAGAACTGCTTGAGCCCAAGAGTTTGAGGTTGCTGTGAACTATGACTCCATGGCACTCTACCAAGGGTGACAAAGTGAGACTCTGTCTCCCCCCCCCCAAAAAAAAATAACATTTTTATTTTTATTTTTAGATATTTATTTTTTTGCAGTTTTTGGCTGGGGCTGGGTTTGAACTCGCCACCTCCAGCATATGGGGCCAGTGCCCTAATCCTTTGAGCCACAGGTGCCGCCCCAGAAATAATATTTTTAGAAGAGTCAGGTTCAGTTCTTGCTCAGGCTGGCCTCAAACTCCTGAGCTCAAGCAATCCACCTGACTCAGCCTCCCAGAGTGCTGGGATTATAGCCATGAACCACCACATCCGGCCATCCCTAGAAATTTTTCATCATCCCAAACTGATATTCTGTGCCCATTAAACCATAACGTCCCTCTCCCCACTCTCCCTACTTTCCCCACTCTACTTTCCGTCTCTGTACACTTGACTATTCTAGGTATGTCTTACAAGCCAGATGATACGGTATTTGTCCTTTTGTGATTGGCTCATTTCACTTAGGATGTCTTCAAGGTTCATCCATGTTGTAGCATGTACCAAAATTGCATTATTTATTTATTTATTTTTGAGACAGAGTCTTACTTTGTTGCCCTTGGTAGAGTGCCATGGCATTCTCATAGCTTACAGCAACCTCCAACTCTTGGGCTCAAACGATTCTCTTGCCTCAGCCTCCCAAGTAGCTGGGACTACAAGGGCCCACTACAACACCTGGCTATTTTTAGAGACAGGGTCTCACTTTTGCTCAGGCTGTTCTCAAACTCCTGAGCTCAAGCAATCTACTTCCCTCAGCCTCCCAGAGTGCTAGGATTACAGCAGTAGCCACCATTCCCAGCCCTTCATTCCCCTTTGAAGGCTGAATAATATTTCACTGTATGTATATTCCATTTTTTTGAATCTGTTCATCCATTGATGAATACTTGGGTTGTTTCCACCTTTTGACTATTGTGAGTAATGCTACTATGAACATGGTGTACAAATCTGTACAAGGCCCTGCTTTCAAATCTTTTGAGTACAGACCCAGAAGTGGAATTACTAGATCATATGGTGATTCCTTGTTTAATTTTTTGAAGCCCTCCACACCATTTCAATTAATTTTAAATTTTAATGATTTAATTATTCAGTAGCACAGGAGATAATTTAAGCATCTAGCTTCTCCTTGCTGGGAGTGACCTTTTACTGTGATGATTTATAAGGTAGGTTGTCCTCGCTATACTTTCTCTATGAGATGGTGTGACGGTGAAGTTGGCAGGAGCTGTCTGTCGCCTTGCTTCATCGGCACTACATGGGCTGCTGGATGGGGCTGTCAGGGCTTTCAATTTCTGGACCAACCTCTCTGCGAAGGCCTCTCTGTGAAGTCTCACTTCCCACCCTGCAGCTATAGAGGAGAGATGGCCCCCAAGTCAGTGTCGTGTGGGTTTCTCCCATAGGAGAACCCAGCTAGGGCAAAGCCTACAGATCTCCTCATGCCAAAGGTTTCTGCAAATGGTGACAGGGCAGTCGTCATGTTTTCCAGGGGGCCGATCTAACTCAGAGGCAGCAACCCTCTGGGAGCACAGGCTGCCCCAAAGCAGCCCTCTGAGGGTGCGGCTCAGGCTACGGCCAGGAGGGGCCAGTCTGCAGCTGGAGGCCATTAAAATGTGGCACAGGCTCCCTGCTTTGTTCTCGGGATGAATTTAAAGTGCTACCAGCCTGTAGGGCAGGGAGTTAAATTCCAGAAACAGGAGACTCAGGAATATCCAGATGGAATCCTGACTTTCAAACACAGGATGTCATTTTTCAAAAAAGCTACTTATTGAAATCACAGACTTTTAAAAATCCATCCGCGAGCCCACATGCCCCGCCCCGAGCAAATTCGCTGTTTTCACTTTTCCATGTTCTTGTCCACAGCTAATGCAATTTTTATTGCTGTTTTTACTCAATCGGTCATGCCTAGATTTCACTTGTCTCCTCCCCACTTCTGAAGGCAGTTCTACCCAGCTTGTTGTCCTTTTCGGGTTTCTGGGTTAAGGGGAGCAGGGTGAGTCTCGTCCTCTCTGACTCCTGCTCCCCACTCCTCCTACACACACACAGGCCTGTGCACACACCCTCTAGGTGCCCTCCTCCTGGTCGGTAACGTGTTTTCACTCACTTCAGTTTATGGCCCAGCGTCTATGGCAAAGGCACAGTGAGAGCAGAAACGTGCCTCGTTCGCCTTCGGCCTGTCCTGCTCTGAGTCTGGCTAGAGTTGGTCGTCGCACAGGGTGCATAGGGAGCTCCGCACGTCATGGGGCTCAGCCCCCGGTGTCACTCTTCTTCGTTTTCTGCTCCCAGGTTCTCTGTTCGTTCCCCTCCACAATGACACCTCTTCGGAACTTCACTTACACTACGCAACTAGGGTGAGAGCTTATCGGATTTGTTGTGTCGGTCTGCACCATAACATTCGGCATTCCTGGCAAACACAGGGTAAGACTCAGGGACCCTGGGCTCTTCCTGGCACTTGTAAATAGCACTGTTGATTTTCTTGCCTATAGCAGGACCATGACATGGGTCTTTTTGCAGTGCCTTTCACTTCCCATCTCCTGTGTCTTTGACTCTGACTCAAAAACGTCCTTTAGGGGGCCGGGTGTGGTGGTTCATGCCGGTGATCCTAGCACTTTGGGAGGCCAAGGTGGGTGGACAGCTTGAGCTCAAGACTTCAAGATCAGCGTGAACAAGAGTGAGATCCTGTCTCTACTAAAAATTGAAAAATTAGCCAGGTGTTATGGCTGGTGCCTGTAGTCCCAGCTACTTGGGAGGCTGAGGCAAGAGGATGGTTTGAGCCCGGGAGTTTGAGGTTGCTGTGAGCTATGATGCCACAGCACTCTACCCAGGGCAACAAAGTGAGACTGTGTCTTAAAAAAATAAAAAGTCCTTCAGTTCAGGAGGCCCTGGCAACTTTTCCCAGCTGCTGGCTTCAACCTTGCGGAACTTCTGGGTCTCTTGTTTCAAGAGACCTAACTGTAATTCCCAGTTGTTTGCTCCTTGGGCTTTCTTCTTGGGTATTCTGTATTATGTTAAGCTAGCTGCCATGACTTAGCAGACCACACACACCTTTCCCTCAGAAATAGGCCGACAGGGAAAGTTGGGAGACAGGAGCTGATTAGAACTTTCTCTCTCCCCACTACATCTGGGCAAAGTGAGCTTGATCCCGTTTATAAGGAACTATACAGTTTCTTCTTTTACGTGAAAAGAACTATGGTCTACATTAAATTCAGGGACTTGAAAACCAATATTAAGAAGACTAAACAACAGTGTAACTTTAAAGTCAGAGAGGCTTGGGATTAGACCCGGGCTATGCCTTATATTTGAATTTTGTAAGCATGAAAAATGCACTGTTCTCTCAGCGTCAAGTTTGGCATCTACAGCATGGAGCTAAAACCACTACCTAACTCTTAGATTGGCTATAATACTAAGTGAGAATTATATGAAACTCTTAGTTTGGGGCTGGGTGCAGTGACTCACATCTGTAATTCTAGCGCTCTGGGCTGAGACAAATGGATTGTTTGAGCAAGAGTGAGACCCTGTCTCTACTAAAAATAGAAAACAAACCTAGCCAGGCATTGTGGGTGCCTGTGGTCCCAGCTACTCAGGAAGCTGAGGTAAGAGGATTACTTGAATCCAGGAATTTGAGGTTGCTGTGAGCTATGACACCACAGGACTCTACCCAGGGTGACAGAGTGAGCCTCTGCCTCAAAAATAAATAAATAAACATAATCTTAGTTCATTCTCTGTGCAGCACACATTACATAATTATATCTAAAAATTATTTTTTTAAAACAGTTTATTTTTATTTGTTTGTTTTGTTTTTGTCCAGGGCCGGGTTTGAACCCTCCACCTCCAGTATATGGGGCCGGCACCCCACTCCTACTTGCTAATAATTACTGAATACTGAGAAACACTATGTATTTATTTTTTATTTTTTATTTTTTTTAATTTTTACACAGACATATGTTAATTAGGTTTCCACTTTTTGCCTTTACAGAATTTAAAAAGCTTAAAATTTAGGTTCGGCGCCTGTGGCTCAGGCAGCTAAGGCGCCAGCCACATACACCTGAGCTGACGGGTTCGAATCCAGCCCAGGCCCGCCAAACAACAATGATGGCTGCAACCAAAAAATGGCCAGGTGTTGTGGCAGGTGCCTGTAGCCCCAGCTGCTTGGGAGGTGGAGGCAGGAGAATCCCTTGAGCCCAGGAGGTGGAGGTTGCTGTGAGCTTTGATGCCACGGCACTCCATCCAGGGTGACAGCTTGAGGCTCTGTCTCAAAAAAAAAAAAAGGCTTAAAATTTAATAACAATAACAATGTTTAAGATAAGGACTAGAAACAAAAACCACGTAAAGAATGAATGAAGATAAATACATTCAGAAAACAGATGGTTACTGCATCAAAATATTAAACAACATTAATAATAATAATGCCAAGAAAGTAACGTTCACATTGTCAAGGAAGAGTATGTCTATTATAGAGTGCTTTGACTCTGAGGCTCAGTATGAAGCCATCAGTTAACTTCTTATTTTTTTTTTCCAAAGTCTCAAAAAAAACAGACAACTAATATTATACAAATAAAAGGAAAAGAGAGTTTCAAAAAACAGATTATGCCAAATCTTATAGACAA
>CAUYRH010179057.1:0-32443 GCA_963574655.1 Perodicticus potto
CCTGTAGTCCCAGCTACTTGGGAGGCTGAGGCAGGAGACTCGCTTGAGCCCAGGAATTGGAGGTTGCTGTGAGCTGTGATGCCACAGCACTCTATCCAGGGTGACAGCTTGAGGCTCTGCCTCAAAAAAAAAAAAAAAAAAGTAGGAGCATCTTGGTGTTCCTTTTGGTGTGTGACTTTAAAAATCTAGGTATGTCATTAAAAAGTAGGAGCATCTTGGTGTTCCTTTTGAGTTTCTGGACTAATGAAATTTTCCACTAATACTACTTAAACTATATTTTATTAAGTCAGGCCTACCCAATATTTGGCTGTGTGGTCTTAATTGGGACTCGTGGCTTGTTGGGGTGGGCTAAGGGAAGAGTGGGAGGAGGTATTGTGTGAGGGTCTCAGACTGCCTGGAAGGATGCCAGATAGCTGATGAGCAGCTCCACAGGTGGGTTTGAGCTAAGGAGCGTTTTCAGAAGAGTCCTATTCTTGGAGATATCAATAGGGGCTACCTGATCCAGGTAGCCAAAGCCATGGCCACCAAACTCATAAAGTATTCTCAGAGCTTTGGGAGCTTTCTGAGGGAGGTTGAATACGCAGCATTTCCTAGAAGTTTTTAATTGCAGGATACCGGTCTCATCTCCCTTCCCCCATGGTAAATATCAAATCTATGTCAAGTCCACAGCTGAGCCCCCTTAAGTAGCTTCTCCAGCTGACACATTAGGGAGACAGGCCTTAAGAAACATCACACATGGTTCAGAACTGGGGTGCCGAGTGCTCTAGTAATGGCTTCATGTGGCCTCCTGCTGTTTTGCTAGGTTTGAAAAATACTTCTTAAAATGTTTGTTTTAAAACCTAAGTGAAGCAACAAAAGACCATAAAACATTAAATAAAAGGCGATTACTGAAATAGCATGTTAATGTTTTAAACAGTTTTGTTTTTTAGTAAGTAGCTTTCTGAGTGATGCTGTGGGATTTGAGAGGTAAGGTATTTATTACCTTATTATCTGTAAAGTAGCCTGTTCCCAAGGAATTTGAGGTAGTGGTCGCACACTTGCGAATCTCAGAGGTATACACCTCAATGAACAGGGTTCTAACTGTATTTTAATACTGTGTTACCCTAAACTCCTCCTAAAGATATTGCTAAGATTTTCTTTTTCCCTGGGTGTGCGTGGTTCACACATTCATGCATTTAGCCCCTTTAGTTTAGAAGTCTGTCACAGTGCCGGCATTTAGGTTGGAGCCTTTCCTGATCAGGAATTCCAGGGCCCCCCTCGTTTACTGTTAAGTGCTTGTCTTACTTTCCAGCTCACCCTCAGCACACTCCTCCAGTCCAGACCTTAATCTGCCGTATGAGCTTCCCAGTCTCCACACCTGGCCTGGCCTCTCCATTCGATCCATACACAGAGGTGTATCTACTCCCCTGAAACGCCCAGTGGAATGTCATAGTCAACCTCTCCAGTGGCGAAGGGTGAGCTGGGTGCAGTGAATCAGAAGTTCCATTTCCAAGGGATCCATTTCCTCCAGAAGTGGTAACTTAATGCAGGATCACTGAGGGGACTTTGAAAGCTTGGATCCTATCCCCACCCCTGAGTGGGCTGTGCCTGGCTGTGTTTATGAATGACCCGATGTAAATCCTCAATGGGTGGGATCCCCATTAGCCTGTGCACCTTAGAAATGTGCTCATGTAACTGGGCATGGGAGTACATGCCTGTGATCCCCACCACTGGAGAGTCTGAGGTGAGAGGATCGCTCGAGGCCAAGAGTTGGAGGCTGTGGTGGAGCTATGATCATGCCATACACTCTAGCCTGGGCAACAGAGCAAAACCCCGTCTCTTACAGGGAAAAAAAAAGTTCATGGTTGGGAAGGGTGAACACGTCCAGAACATTTGAACGGGTTGAAGGCCTTCTTGAAATCCCTTGGTTTCACAGTGGCTTATTGGAGACAGAGTTCCCAGAATGTTCGTCCCCAGCAGCTGAGCTGTCCGGGATGCTTCAGCCTGGCTCCTCCCATCCCGCCTTCGCCCTTTATGTCCTTTTGGGTCATGTGGTGTCTCCCATGGCTGTGCACAGGGGAGGACCCTGGCAGGAAATGCCTCCTGCCATGTTTTGCAGGGTGCTAAGAGGAGAGGCAGCAGGGAGGAGGGGCGGAGAAACCTTTCCCTCACACCCCTCTAACCTGTCCAGGTCCTGGGGTTGCACAGCCAGGCCCAGCCCTAGAGGCTCTTACTTGCCACCCTTCTACTTGCAGGGAAGACTCCTCAGAATTTAGGGGCTCGGTGTCCCCAGCTTCGTTTGGGTCTTTCCGTCCATCCCCATCCCGCTCTTTCCCAGCCTGTGCCCTCATGTTAATGTGGACACCCTCAGGGTCTGGGGGTTCAGCTTGCAAGTGGTAATCCTGCCAGTTGTCACAGGATGAGGTATTGTGTTTGGTTTCCAGCAGTCTCAGCCCTGTGATTACCAGAGACGAGATTTCCCTTCAGGGCTCACCTGGCTGCTCTTAGACTACGGATGTGGAGCTCAAGGTGAGTGTTTCACTCACTGAACTCAGTCTTGTCTTTTACCACTTTGTCCAGGGACATGAGGAGCAACCAACCATCACCGTTATATTCCCCAATTTTCTAGAAATGTCTGAAAGTATCTTGCAGTTACTTAGCTCCTTGCTTCTTATGAGTTATTGGAGTGTACAGTGGAGGATATTTTCATCTTGTTACAAACAGTTCATGCTGGAGACTTTCAGTGTTGTCTTTATAGCTGGAAATAGTGTTATTAGAACCTTCAAGTGTAATCAGATTAAAGAGACAATTCTAGAAACTCCAGAACCAATTTAGAAAATTCATCCACTCAATTCGGTTCCTCTAGAACAGTGGTTCTCAACCTATGGGTCATGACCCCCACCCCTTTTTTCTTCAGTTTGGCCAGGGCCGGGCTTGAACCCTCCACCCCCCGCTGGCACCCTACTCCTTGAGCCACAGGCACCTCCTGCAACCCCTTTTTAACGGTGAAAATACATTGCGGCATTAGGAAAGTTGAGAACTGCTGCAGAACCACACTCGGTACCACAGTACGTATCAGTGGGGTGGGAGCTAACACTTCTAAGGTGAGTTGGTGGCCCAGTTCCTGGGTGCCTGTGATCATTCTTGCTGGGTTATTGCAGCACGGAGAGTATGTCAGCGAAGTCAGAATGAGGCAGTTCCCAGCACCAGTCCTCAGGGTGCTGCGCCCCACTGTGTTCTGTGGTTCGCCAGTTTTCTCTGCACATCCTGGAACCTGCCCACCGCTACCCTGGGCATGGGAGGAAAATGCATCCTTGTCTCCTTTTATCCAGATGGTGGCCCCACCAGCAGGCAAGTCTAGAGGCCAGGTGTGGGTGGTCCATGGACTTGGGGTCTGTGGGTGGAGCTACCCTCTCAACTTGGCTGCCAGGGCCCAAATCTCCTGAGCCATTTAAGTTTTGGAAGCTCTTTAATTTCCTCAAGGATCATGACAAATAATTTCTGGTAAGCAATGTAACATTGGGGCAAGGAGTTTTAGCCTTTGTTTTGTAGAATCCTGGTTTTGTCTGGAGGCATTATCACTGTTTTTGTAATAATGGAAGGTAAAAGAAGTGAATGGAAACATTGATGCCTTACTTGTTTTCATCTGGCAGCAGGGAACAAGAAGTGTGCTTTATGAATTTTGTTCATGGAGGGAGACTGTCAACTACTTCCTCAGATGGCATCCCCTGGTTGATGCCACCTGGGCCAGTGCTGTGCAGACAGTGGCAGGGAGGGTTTCGGTGGGGCTGCAGTTTTTAGCACAGCTATCAGAGCTGTGAAGAAGGAAGTGAGGAAGGCAGGCCTGGCGGGTAAGGCGTGCTTGTACCTGGGACTGGCAGTGGCCCAGCCTGTGCTAAATGGGAACTGTGTTTGCAGCTTCTAGGAATGCTGGTCTCGGTGCTGTGGTGGTGTCGTTTAAATATATTAAAACTTGGAAGGGAGAGTGGGATGTGTTCCAGGAAATGGTATGATTCGTCCATTTGCTTGTCTGTTTTGCTACTTCTCTAGTTTGTTTTTTAAATTTTTTGGCTGGTTATTTTAAACACAATTGATTTCAGAGTTACTTCAAAATGTCCTATTTCCTTGCTGCCTATGTCTATTTTTGCCATTTGTTGTCTTAAATTAATCTTCTATACCAACTTCTGAAGAGAGGGGCCTTGAGTCTGTGATTGCATTCAGGTGGCACAGATACAGCAAGCAGAGTGCGCGAGGGGGGTTCACGCAGGTCTGTGGAGACGCGGCCGGACGTGCTGCTCCTCTCGGGTAATCAAGTTGGATTTTTTTTTGTTGAGAGTGGAAGGCACAGCGTTCTTTGAGAACAGCCAAACTGTTGATCCTGTGTGAGGACACACCCAGAGAAGAGCCTGGGGGTTTTAGTTTGATGGCCGTTGAGCTGTTAGTTATCAGTTTCTGGTCTCACTGGGAACTGGCAGTTACAGCCTTGGGTCCAGCAACACTGGGGACATGAATTTTTCTTTGCACAATGTCCTCACACTCTCCCTTTGAAGAGGTGGTGTTGATGCTTTTTTCCATGAGAACTCTCATCCTCTGAGCAATAAGCAAAACCTTTATCCTGTGACTTGAGTTAGTGTTGAAACAGTTCTCCCTTCCACTTTCGCTGCCTCGCCAAGGGTTGGAAATAACATTTGTTTGTTCTAATGTGCTCCTGGCTTTGGTTCTGTGAGCATGCTTGCTGCCTCCGCCCTTCCCTGCATGGAGCTGTTGGGGGACTCTTGTCCCTCCCCACCTGCCTGCATATGGGGCGGCCACTCTCCAGGGCTTCCTTTGCCTTTTGGAAGTCTTTGCGTCCCTGATTGGCCCAGCACAGCTGGGACTTCTGGAAAGGAGAGAACATCTGTTTTCTCTAAGAGTCGTTTTTAGTACACAAGTATCTGTCCTTGTGCTTCTGGGGAAAATGAAAATGGTACATTGAGCCTGTGGTGTCAGACTTTGGTGCAACTGTGGGTAAAAGCAGAGCTGTCTACTTCTGGGTGGACTAACCAGCCAGCAAGGAGATCTTGCTTTGAAATCACAAGGGAACACATTTCATTTTCCAGTCAGTTTTGGGAAAAAAATTGTAGGCTCAGTGCCAACAATAAAATAAAAGATCTGCTTTGAAATGTCTCTGAGGATGGGAGCTGTGGGTTCCTTTTTCTCTCCTGAACACTCTGTCCTAGTGTAACTGAAGAATGTCCCTGAAGACATTTGGCAGCTTCATTTCATGTTTTTCTATCCAGAAAGTTGAATGGAATTAAAATTCTCATTAGGCTAAATATCTTGCTTCTCCAAAAAAAATTTAACTCTGTTTGCTGCCTATTACCTATAATATAAAAATAAGTATTAATTGTATTTTTAGTTATTTTTGTCTCAATTCTACATACTTAAAATTCCATCTGGGATATCTAAACACAGCTGATGTATTTAGATAAAGTAATTATGCCATGTGCTTGCATTTGTATTTATTTCTGAATAAATGTCTAAAATATGATACAAGAGATCACAAATCTCAATTTGATTATATAATGAGAGGCTGCTTGGAAAGTAATTAAAGAGAAGACTTATTCCCAGTGAGGTAAACAGACTCTCGTTCAGTAGTTCATACAGCACAGCATGGCTTACAGGCGTCTGGGTAAATTGAAGACATGTAGTTCAGAATAAGAAAAATGTACTGCTGGAACCAGGCCCTTTTATTGCCTCCTGTTTAGTGGCAACAAGAAGTTGTCATGATGGTTACTGGCTGAACATGACTTGCTAGGTGCTAGACAAGCAAGGGGCTGTCTGATTTCTCTGCATCTGTGGTCATGTGTGGGTTTTCCACACTGCAGCAGGGTCTTGGGTCTTCCTCAGCGAGGCAGAAATAGAACTGGGGGTTAGCAACGTTCACACCCCGTCTGTGGGTTGTGTGCCCCTCACTTGGGCCTGTCGCTGGATGCTGGCTCCCCAGGCCCTACGAGCAAGGACGCCCTTGGCTTCATGGTGTTGTCTGCCCTAGCGGCTCACTGTTTCAGTAGTAGCACCTCTTCACAGACTCACTGTAAATCACGAACGTGTTGGCTTACATAACTAGCAGTTCAATATGGAATAGAATTGTACAGAAAATAAAGGTGAGTGAAGTAGCAAAAGGTAGGAAGGAAGAGAACCAGAGGGTTCAAACACCGGAAAAAATTCCCTCTGGAGATTGGAGCATCGAGCAGACAGCCGTAGTAAAGAGTCCCTTTTGGAGCTATTGAACCTTAGGATAAACCCCACAGTGGTGACAGAAGATAAATAGTGAATTTGCCACCCATGCATTTGAAATACAGCATTTATTGTCTGTGGATCTACCAATTCCATAAATTGTTTTTATAATGCTTTAAAAGGTACATCCTAAAAATTTTGCAGAATACTATAAGGTCTTTTTTCTCTGGGATGTTAACCTTCTCTCTTGATCTTTTTTGATTTATTTGGGCAGGGTCTTTATCAAAGAATTAATACAAGTCATTAATGATTTTTTTTGTAGTGATATTTCTAACACGTGTTACATATTGACCATTAAAATTGTCACCTAGCAGAGTAATCTTGTAATTATTAGAAATATTTCACTTTTGCAGAAAGGACACATTAGTAGTTTTTTTTAAAATCTTTTTATTTTTTATTTTTTTTTATTAAATCATAGCTGAGTACGTTAGTGCAATCAAGGGGTACAATGTGCTGGTTTCATATACAATCTGAAACGTTTTCATCAAACTGTTTAACATAGCTTTCATGGCATTTTCTTAGTTATTGTATGAAGACATTTGTATTCTGCATTTAGTAAGTTTTGCCTATACCCTTCTAAGATGCACCATAGATGTGGCCCCACCAGTTACCCTACCTCCACCCTAACCTCCCCTCTCCCCGGCACATTAGTAGTTTCATGGCAAGAGTATGGCGTAGAATTTGTTCATCTTGGCTGTTTATAATCACTGGCTATGATCTTTGTTCCATAATGAGGACAGATGTAGGGGAGGAGATCCTACCAGGGTACTTCTTTCATACTTCCCTTTATTTCTTTTCTTTTCCCTAAGATTTAGGTTATTTGTGATGTGGTTCCCTGATTAATAATCAGGGAATGTTTTAAGTTTAAACAGAATGTTTTTATTCATCTTAGTTATCCACCAGAGATATAGCACAGAAACTTCTATTAACAGATTTCTTATTGTGTCATATATAGTTTGTATTTATGGAAAAGAGGAATATCTCAGTACCCATTCAGAGATACTTAATTACTAATAACACACACACACAGTTATAAGGCAGCCCCTTTGAAGAGAGACCACCTGTGACATGAATCCCAAGATGAGCATTTTAGGGAATGCCCAGTGTTCTTTCCAAGTCATTAAATTCCTAAGCTTAGCATGATGGAATGAAGCATGTAAATCTTTCAAATTAAAGGCAAACAGAGCGGCACCTGTGGCTCAGTGGGTAGGGCATCGGCCCCATATACCAAGGGTGGTGGGTTCGAACCCGGCCCTGGCCAAACTGCAACAAAAAATAGCCGGGCATTGTGGCGGGTGCCTGTAGTCCCAGCTACGTGGGAGGCTGAGGCAAGAGAATCGCCTGAGCCCAAGAGCTAGAGGTTGTTGTGAGCTGTGATGCCACGGCACTCTACTGAGGGTGACAAAGTGAGACCTTCTCTAAAAAAAAATTTAAAGGCAAACATTTTATAAATTGATATACCATTGGCTTCTAAAATGAAATTAGTTAAAATTGTTAAATGTTAAGAAAAATCTTACTAGAAAGTATTCTTCTTACTGGAATCCTATAGAAATTAATAGTCTCTTAATTTTAAAAATTGTGTTTCTTATGGTTTAGGCTTCTGATTCAATGTCAGAATCTCTGGACTTGAGTGGCAGTTTTTCTCCTTCCTTGCTGTGTGATCACCATCTTAATTTGTGCGGTAGGAAAAGGCAATAACCTAAGTAGGTAGGATTGCAGGGAGAACCTGGTGAAGTTCTCCGTGTGAAAGGACGTGGTGAAATCTGAAGCTGCTGTCCTCTCCTAATGTAAAGTGCCGTTGGGATCCTGGCTGCTTGACCGGGAGAAAGTAAGTAGAGCTGGGGATGTTCTCGTCCTGATGAAACCTGTGGCCACTCGTAGTGAATGAGCATGTGGCTTTTTTTAGTCCTTTGGAGGTCTGGCCGTTCCCCAGTTTAGGCCTCTCTCCACCCCTGAAGACCTGCCCCATCCTGCAGACAGGCTTGCTGAGCAAGTCCTGACAGGTGCTAGGGGTGGGGCCAGTGGTATTAGAAAAGAAGATGATAAAATTTAAATATAGGGAGTCTCTCATGTTTAACATATGCCTTTCTAGTGGCACCTCCTCCCCCCTCTCAAAATGGCCCTCTTTGGGCCAACCTCCCTTATTAGAGGATAACTCCCTGTCGGAGAAAGGCAGCGTCCCTTCTACATCCCCCCCACCCTCCCTCTTCCTAGGAGTTCTCTGTGTTTCTTCAAAAGGGCCTCCCCCTCCTGAGTTTTGGTGTTATGCTGTGATGTTATCAGAAAGTATTGGTAGCTACAATTGCCTGTTCATTCAAGGTTTGGAATTATTCAAGGGTAAAATTATTTGAACCTCTTGTTCTCTGTTTATACTGTGTGTGTGTGTTTTAGAGGAGGCGAATTGATGTATTTCTTTGCCCAACATTTTGCCTACAGTTCTTGTTTTCTTGAGTAAATTAAACAATTAATACAATATTGAGAAATTATCTCTTTCCTTGTTAGGTTTAGGAGTTGGGGCCTGTAATTTACTATTAAAGTTTTGTTATGTATCTTATTTGCGTTTAAAAACATTTCCCTTTTTTGGGGCGGTGTCTGTGGCTCAGTGCGAAGGGCACCGGCCCCGTATACCAAGGGTGGCGGGTTTAAACCCGGCTCTGGCCAACCTGCAACAAAAAAATAGCCGGGCGTTGTGGCGGGTACCTGTAGTCCCAGCCACGCGGGAGGCTGATGCAGGAGAATCGCCTAAGCTAGGAGTTGGAGGTTGCTGTGAGCTGTTTTGCCACGGCACTCTACCGAGGGTGATAAAGTGAGACTCCACAAGAAAACAAAAAACAAAAAAAAATTTCCCTTTTTTAAAAAGATTTCCTCTTTTTTGCATAGAGTATGTTGATTACAGTAATTGGGGTTATCTATTACTTTTAAAACTACTGGATTTGCTTCTCATCCTAATGTTTTTGATTAATTATGCATATATCTTTATTAATTCCTTTCTCTGCTTTCCTTTTTGTAAAGTTTTGAGTTGAACATTTAATTTTTATAGAGGCTTCATAATGAATATAAATGCTGTGAGTTTTTCTAAATGAATCTTTGGCTGTATTATATAGCTTTTTGTGTATGTCGTAGTTTTAGCATGATTTTTGGCTAATTCGTAATGGTGGTTTTGATTCTTTTCTTTGACTTAAGGATTGATCCAGTGATTTTTTTTTTTTTTTTTTAAAGACAGAGTCTTACTCCATTACCCAGGCTAGGGTTCTATGGTGTAATCATAGCTCATAACAACTTCAAATTCCTGGATTCAAGCAATGCTCCTGCCTCAGGTTCCCAAGTAGTTGGGATTATAGATACCTGGCCATAATGCCTGGCTAATTTTTCTATTTTTAGTAGAGATGAGGTCTCACTGTTGCTTAGGGTGGTCTCGAACTCCTGAGCTCAAAGGATCCACCCACCACAGCGTCCCAGAGTGCTGGGATTACAGGTGTGAGCCACTGTGCCTGGCCTGATCCAGTAATTTTCATTTGCTTTGTTTTTCTTTGTTCTGTTTCTGGTTTTGTTGTACAACCTTATTTTTAAGGTGATATTTATGGCCATTCTGTGTTTGTTTTCAGCAGCAGATGTTCCTTACATTGAAATACTTCTGTCCTGCTTTCAGGGCTCTTTGGAAGAGGGAAGCCTTGGGTCTCCCCACCCTTTCCCTAATCAGCTAGGGTTAGGGTTAGGTTAGGATCCCTAATCAGCAGTCATTGTCCCTCATCCCCCATCCCCTACATTTATCTCCAAATATAGTGGATAATCCAACAATTGGGGATTTGGATTATTTTAGGGTGAGCTAAGAGGGAGTGCTCAGAGTGGAATGCTTCCACATTCCTCATAGCAGGCCACCTGCCCCTGCAGCTCATAGGAGATACATCCAGACATGTCCACCTCATGTCTGAGAGGGACAGGACACCTGCTGGCTCCCTTCTCTGGCTCTAGCCAAGCAAAGCCAGGCTTTCTGCACTCTGCCTTCCCAGCGCGGCTGATTGTGACGCTTCCCAGCTTTCTCGTTCTCTCCAGAGAACATGTCTTTCTTCTCTGATCTACCTCTCCTTTACTACAGGATGCCTCTCCAGACAGTAGTGACAAATGATTTGCTATGGAAATTCTGGTGTTCTGTTTTTTAATGCAGAGTGTTCTTCCCTGTGGGAGCAGGAAAGGGAAAATTCAGCTGTTGTGTGTGCCTGAGTTGATGTGTTCGAGAACACTGGGAAGGATGAGTTGTCCCTGCTCTGTGGTCTAAGCCTGGTCTTCCATATGTTGGAAGGCAGCACTGTTGGGTAATTTCTAATAGATTACCTGTTCAAACTGAAGGCCTTCCCTCCACGTTGATTGTATGGAAATTTTGGCCACAGTTTAGCATTACAAGTTGTATGGATTGCGTTGTTAAGATAATATAGGTTCAAATGTAGTTTGAAAGTGGTGTAGTAAGTGAGAAGAGTGACACAGAGGGGTTTATTCTGTTGGCAAAGGTTTTGGTGTCTCCTCATTGCCTATTAAATTAAGTTTAAACCCTAACAGTTCTATCCTTCTCCTGCAAGTATGGAGTCATCTTATTGAGTAACGATAAATAAGTGGTAGGAGCCAAAATTTATTCACCTGGGGTAGCTTGCATGTGTTCAGTATGTCCTTTCAACTTGAAATTTGACAATATGTCACTTATTGGGGAGGGAGCAACCCTTCTGTCTTCTTAGGTCTAACTTGGGGCTTGCAAGTTAAACTCAAAAATACGCACACAGGAACTAGCAGAGGAATTAGCTGCCTTATTAAGTGATTAAAGTCAGAGGTTGGTGTATCTAACTCGGAGGAAGGGGGAAGAAAAGTCTCCTATGAACAAAGAGGCCTCTTTAGGAAAAATAAATGGGTTTGTGGGGGAGCAAACAGGAGTAGAGAAGGTTAGTGGTGTTTGTCGATATAGCCTGAGTGCTCTGTCTTCCGAGAAGGGTTTGTGGTGGGTTGTTTCATCCCCTGGTAGCAGACCAGCCTTGTAGGGGAATTTATGGCAGCCTCATTGCCCAGAAGTTGATGCTTTTAGTCAGATGAGCGAAGCTCCAAGAAGGCTTCTTTGTGTATCTGTTGAATCTCAAATGTCTGCAGCTTAAAATAGTATTCATACCACTTCTGGGTCTCCACATGCTCAGTTTTCACTGTGCTAGTTGTCACCGCTGTACTGCTCCTAGCCTCTGTGCTGAACTTCAGAAACCACTTTTCTAGCTGCAACTCGGGTTATCTCAGCAGGATGTCCCCATATTACAAACACGCAAAGAGCCACCGCAGCCTCTCTCCCTGTCTGCCCGGCTGTTCTTGTTTGCGTTCTTAGAGCAGGCATCACTTGGGCTCTGAGAACTGAGTCATCTTTGATTCTAGCTCCTTTTCCTTCCATGTCCAGATGTTGTGGATGCTGGTTGGTGCCACTTTTAGAATGTCTCTGGGTCTTGCCCTGACTTGCTTTGATTTTCTGATTGATTTTCCTCCCTTCCTTTTCTCCCCAGTCATTCTGTCATATAGGCAATGGGTGGCTGTTTATTTTATTGAAAAAAGTTTTGGTAACCCCTTTTCTTATTAAATTAGTAATTATTAACTTAGAACGGGCATTCAGGAGTCTCCATCTCATTCTCCACTGCCCTAGCTGAGCAGGACTTTTCCTGCCTTTGTACTCATCCTCCCTATTAGAGCCCTTCAGAAGGTTGGACAGAGCCTTCAGGATATGGCTCAAATGCCACTTCTCTCCTCTTGGAGGTCAGGTGGGTCTTCCTGAGCATGCCCAGCCTTCGTGTCTCTTCTGTGTTCCACTGGCTGTTAGATTGTAATTATTTGCCCACTTATTTTTGTCAAAAGCTAAAGTCAGAGCCTAATTCCTATTTGTTTTGTATAGGACACACACACACACACACACACACACACACACATTTGCCAATAGAATAAATCCCTGTGGGTCACTCTTCCCATTTACTACCATTTAATGATTTAAGAAATTCTAGCATCTATGAGACAGGAACAGTTTGAGCTCTTGGAGGCCAGGGATGGTGTTCTGCACCTTGAGTACAGTCAGAGGTGTAGGACAGCTGAGAGCCGCCCTGATGGTGAATGGAAAGTGAGACTTTGTCTTTACCCAGGTTCACAGCCTCCCCACGGCCCGGTGTGTTCGGATAGGGACACTCTGGAGTTAATACAATGGTGACACTTTGAGCTTGTGGGTATCAGTTGTATACCTCACTTCATCTTCATTTGTGCCCTTTCAGGTGGAAGCTGGTCAGGCCCATGTGCAGAGTGGGAGTTGAGGCTGACGGAGGCTGGGGCCTCAGCTGAGTTGGGGGTGTTGTGTGGGCAGAGACTGGATTCCACCTAGGCCTTGGTGCTTTCATGTCATGCACACCAGCTGCACAAGAAAGGTGCCTTAACAAAAACGTATTGTTGAGGATGTCTGTGACCCTACAGCGTTTTGGTAAAACCTACTGTGTGGTGTATGCATCGTGTTCTCAGCCTTTTGTTACCATTGATGGATTTAGAGGCCTCTGAATGTTATTTTTGAATTTCTGCTTTCAAAATATTGTTCATTATTAACTGTGTTCAACCCATCCTTTCTTCTTTACCTTTTTAAAACCTTTCCATGGTCGCCTGATGTCTCTGTCTAGCTCCGGTGAGGCGGTTAAATGGGGATTCCTGGCTTTCAGTCAGCCACCAATTCCAGGCTCTCAGGATATGCTGCTACCAGGCACTTTGGGGCAACTTTGCCTGAAAGTGCTCCCAGCATTGACACTGTGTCTATATTAAGTTAATCTTTGTAAGCAAAACCCGGCAAATGCAAAAGCCAGTGACACACAGAGGAAATGCTGTGTTTGCAGCTCATATTAATATTGCAGAAGGCTCATGTCCTTAATATGTTGAAAGCCCCTACTTTTTAAAAAGGTTGGTAACCCAGTAGAAAAATGGGCAAAGGAAATAAACAGAATTTCCAGGTAAGAAGATAGGTATCACTCTTCCGTGTATAAGGATGTTCTGCCTTACAGTAGGAGACAAAAGAAAGATTCCCTGACATGCGCCCCACCCCTTTAATTTGCTGGGCGCCATAACAAAGCTCTGCAGACTGGGTGGCTTCAGTGGCTCAAGGGGTTGCAGGGCTGGTTCCTTCCTGTGCCCATCTTCTCCTTCTGCGTTCACACTGAGCTAATCTCTTCTCAGAAGGATTCCAGCCATACTGGATTAGGCCTGCGCCAGTGACCTTGTTCTAATTTAATCACCTCTTTAAAGACCCTTTCTCTAAATAACACTGGCTGCTGCGGTATTGAGAGTTAGGACTAAGGCATATGGATTGCAGGCAGGGGAGGGGAAGCTTGACTACACAGGTTGGTGTAGGACAGGGAGGCAGCGTGTCCTCACAGGCTCTTAGGAGAGGAATTTGTCAGTTATCTGTTAAAATTCAAAGGGGTTCTCTGACCCACATGGGTGCCAGCTGCAGGTTTTCAAGGACACCTGGCTCATGATAGCATGTTTCTATGGAAACAAGCTGATATCAGTAGGCCATGGGCTAGTCACAGCTTAAAAAATGCAGACCTCTTTTATGGAGGAATCTGGAATGCTCCTGAGAAACTTTGGGGTTCTCAACCTTCCTAGTGCTTCGGGCCTTTAATACAGTTCCTGTCGCGACCCACAGGTTGAGAACCGCTGGTTTAGGTAAAAAGCAAGGTGTACAAAAGTGTGTATAGAATTTTATAGGCATTTGCTTGATTATGCATAAAATATCTCCCTGAGGTTACACAGATGTCGTCATACCTTGTTGGGGCAGGGCAGGGGTGGTTGGCTGTGTACTGGGGTGTGCTAAGGGTGGGAGGGAGACATCTTATTGTATATACTTTAGTACTTTCTGAATTTTGACTTCTGAATTTATTAAAAATTTTATTTCCCCTATGAGAAAATTATGTGATGAGGTCATTCATAACATTGTTTGAGGCCATTTTAAAAAATGAAATTATTCATACTAAAATTATCTTTGTTGTGAGAAGCCCGTTTTATTTATCTTGGGGGCTGAATGCCTCACAAGTCATGATTTGGAAGGTTGTACAAGGCAGTGGTTCAACATCTGGCAGTGACAGTGCTTTGGGAGAACAGGCCTCTCTGGTGCTCTTTCCTCGAGGGTTTTGGCGTAGAATGTTCAAGATTCCATTTTGCTTAGAAACTGCTTAGTCTTGTTAATTGGGCTCTTCTGGTTTCACTAGGTTATTTCAAGGCATTGTGGGTGGTGATGTTGGTAAAGAAAGCTAGTAATGCCTTGATCGTATAGTACACTGACAATTGCAAGGTGCTTTCACATTCATTACCTCCTTCCCTTGAACTGTGGGGTTTGAAGGTTGTACCATCTTGTCGTGGGTGAGGGATCCCAAGCTGAGAGATTTAAGTGACTTGTCTGATGTCTCCTAGTAAATTAGCTGGTGTGTGCGCAAAACTGGCTCTGCTGAGAAGAGGGGGGAATTATTGGCCAGCACCCACTCATGCCTGCCAGCGCGGGTCGTGGGTGTAGTTTGGTGCTTCTCAGTTGGGGCAGTATTGTCCCTGGGGGATGTTGGCAGTGTTTGGAGACTTTTTTGGTTATGTAACCAGAGTGCGTTACTGACATTTTGTGGGGATCTTGTTGAGTTGGGGATACTTTTGAACACCTATAGCATACAGGGCAGCCCCAACTCAGCACTGAGGTCCAGGAACCTGGCTGTGGGCCCCCAGAGCCCACCTCTTGCTGTTCCAAGCCTGTCCACGCGCTCCCTTTTGAACATTGCTTCTATCAGGATTGGTGGTAATAGAAGTGATCATTTGGGATCACGGCTGATGGCAGATTTCAGGGGCCTCCTTTGGTGTCTGTTCACTGTGTATTCTCCCTGCCTTTGAGTACACTGCTCCTTTCATTCTATACCTGTTTTTCATGATGTCAGCAACGTCTCTGCCCTAATATGAATGGTGGAGCAGGCTCTCTGGCTTCTCTTTCCAGTAGAGTTTACGAATTGGGGGGTGAGCAAAGCAGAACCCATAGCCTTAGAGCTCCTTGAGAGCTTGGGAAACAGATGGAGAAAGCCAGAGCGAAGGGTGAGCCAGAGCAGGGAGACTCCTGGGACAGAGGAAGAGGGAGGCCAGGCACTCAGGCCTGCAGGGCACACTGTCTGCTCTGTTTCCGGTCCAGG
This sequence comes from Perodicticus potto, assembly GCA_963574655.1. NCBI lineage: Eukaryota > Metazoa > Chordata > Mammalia > Primates > Lorisidae > Perodicticus > Perodicticus potto. The sequence continues at coordinate 15,462 of CAUYRH010179057.1, forward strand.
GCTTCTCACTGCTTCCTACTGCTTTTAAGGGAAACCTGACAATGTTTAGCCAGGATGTTTAGCCAGGGCCACAAGATTGGCCTTCCTTTGTCTTTTTCCTTCAGGTCAGTGTGCAACCCTCTTTGCCCCCTATTTCCATGCGAGAGAGGAAGAGTCGGGGAGGAGAAGATTGGTCCTTCTGTGGTTGGTGTCAGGTGGCACCTGTCCCCTCCCTCCCCCCTTTTAGTGCTTGGTGCCCTCACGGGGACTCCAGGCAGAGGTACATGCAGAGGGCATCACCCCTCTCTCAGGTCTCTCAGGTTGCCCTTTAGCAGGAGGAATTACTGCATACCAGGGAAGGCTGACAGGCAAGTTCTCAGATAGTGGAGCTTTTCATGATGCAATTTCCATTCTCGGGTTGGTGCTAGTGGGAGGGAACAAAAGTATGTGAGTACATTATTAGTCACAGGGCCCAGCTGAGATATTTAAGAAGCAGTGACCTGAGTAAGGAAGGCCTTAAGCTGTTTTCCTAAGTGCCCTGGATTCTGGTAGGCCTCTCATCTGGGCGGTATTGTCTGCTCCCCTGTGTCTCCTACCTGGAATGAGTCCTTAGAGAGACAGGCAGGGCTGTCTTTTTTCCCCCCATCTTTCTCTCCAGGAAGCCATGAGAGGGCGAGGCCTTAGCCCTGGAGTGAGAAGCTTCTAGATGTCTTGCTATTGGCTCATGCACCCCAAGGGTTGGTCACATTTGTCCCCACTTCAGGAAGCAGTGTGATGACCTTAAGTCAGCAAGAGATGGTTTCCCAGGGTGTCATATTGCATAGCTGGCTGCCAAGGAGAAGATGGGGCAGGGGGGAAATGACCTCCCCACCCAGAGCTTGACTTGCTGTTCCCAAACATCATGCTCAGAAAAAGCTCAGAAAAAAGGAGTGGGAACGGACATCTGAAAGTTCTGGGTCCTCTAATCACTAAGAAGTGATTTAGATTTCCCATGTCATCCAGAAAGGTACTGTTCTTTCCCTGGAGTAGTTTGCTCATAGTCACCAGAAAAGATGCTTTTGGTATGTCTAAAAGGAGCAGCACAGATGTTCACCACAAACAAGTCTCAGTGGAAATCTGCAATTGGAAGTAATGTTGGAGAATACTTTGTATGGTAGAAAGTTTTCTTGAAATCAGAACTAGGGTATCAGCGAGCTTATTCAAGGCGGGTGTGCCCATGACCAGATGGTTATTGAATGAGTAATGTGTTTGTAAGGTGGACCTCACATACTTAATGCAAGTTTCCCGAGCCTCCCTAATCTAGCCTGAAATATTTCCTTTATTATATTAGTAAGCAAGGTATTTAAAAGCTTGAGAATTCACATACATTAAAACTTGGACTATTGTATTTGGGTGGTCTTACAATTAACTTCAGGTAGAATTCAGATTTGAAAAGGAATGTATTTTACGAGTGCAGTGTGTGCACCAGTGCCTCCCTGAAGTGAATTTGTGGCCGTACATAAGCTCTCCTTCTTTGGCCGTGGACTGTCGTGTTGACATTCACTGAGCCAGACTATGCCAGGTACTGTCAGCAGGCGCTTCAGTCTGCTGTTAAGTATGAAATTTAGAGAAATGACTCAGAATGGAAAATGAGAGCAATCGATTCGAAAGTAAAATTTGCATAGAGCCTGGGGAGGAAAGGTAGGTGAACAGTTTTCCTGACTTGAGGAAACAGCAAAAGCAAAAAGGCCCGGGGAATTGGAACCTGTTCCAAAAGAACACGTCCAGTAGGCCTCAGTGTAAAACAGTGGTTCTCCACCTTCCTAATGCCACGGCCATTTAATACAGTTCCTGTGGGTTGAGACCCATAGGTTGAGAACCGCTGGTGTGGAAGTGGCAGCGCGGGAGGGGTCTTTCTTGGTATGTTCTAAGAGACAGGGCATAGTTCTGTCCTGGGGGCCCAGAGAGCCTCAGGAAGGTTTGTTTTTTTTCTTTTAAACGCATACTACAGCTGTCGCAAAGTGCTGAGTCATCAGCAAAGCATGTGGTACAAGGTCGCCAGTGATCCTCAATACCCTGGTGGGTCCTTCGCTGTCTGTGTGTCTCCAGCTGCTTACTGTGGGTCAGGCACTGTGTGAAACCCCCAGTCAGAAGTAACTTCCCGGGTCGCAAAGGACTTGGGGTCCAGAGCCTGCCTTGCCCATCCCTAAGCCACACCCATGGCCTGCCCTCCAGGAAGGGGTAGGAATGTTTACTGGCTTATTTTCTAGAGAGTAGCACCTTGGGATTTGTGTTTTAAAAAGACCTGTGGACACCAGAGGCCCGAGTAGCCCCGAGAGACCACAGAAGACAGACATGGAGCCAGGCGCTGTGGCGAGTCAGGGCTGAGAGGACACACTGTGTTAGGCCTGGGCTACTTTCTGGAAAGCCCCATAAATGTGGGTAGTGTGGTGGCTGTTGGAGGTGTTGGAGGCCACATTGGGCATCCCACCTTAGGAGCATAGCCTTCCCTTAGTTTGCAGCCGCCTGCGCTGGACTAGGGGAGGAAGGGAGGCTCCTGGCCCGCCCCACCCCCGCCCTGTGCATTCCACTGCTGGCCTTGACTGGCTTCTCCAGGCTTCGGTTCCCTGCCCCTGCTGGGTGGATTACCTAGTGATGGGCATAGCTGCTCTGTGTTCTGAGATTCTAGGTCAGCGGGTCTGGAGCACACTCCCCAGAAGAGCCTGGGGTGGGGCTCCGGGCTGCCTCCCAGGTGATACGGAGATTTCCTGCACTTGGGGCTGCTGCCAAGTTCTTACTTTGACAAACCTTTCTTGCTGCTAAGCATATAGGAAACTTCCTAGTTCCAAAATAATAGTGAAAAATACCCTTTGATTATTTAAAATTATTTCTTTCCTGGTTCTGTTTGCTTTCAAATAATTCTCTTTTTCTTGTTTTATAGGACACAAAATTATGGATAATAATGGAATACCTTGGTGGAGGCTCTGCCCTAGATTTGGTGAGTATCGTGCTGGATGGTAGAGTGTGCCCAGAGCCTTTTCCTCTGTCACCTTTGGCTTAAGAAGATTCTGTTTGTACCATTTCTCCGTTTCCTTCTTTCAAGTTGCATGACAAAGAAACCAGACCATTCCTTAAGTATTTTTTCTTACGTATTAATAAAAATTATTGGCCTACTTTTGAAACCAGTTTGTTTATTTCATGGGAAACCAATGAAATTCACAGAAGCAATGAAGGATTTTATGCAGAATTATTCTACCTCAGGACAGTTTGTTAGCTTATTTTCTAAAACTTGGTTTTATTTTCATTTGGAAGGAAGGGGTAGGTTGCGATATTGAGGTCTAATGCCCTACGTCAGAGCAGGGGTTGGGACACACTTCTGCTTTTACTGCCCACCAGTGGAACACTGGAGGTCGAACTGGATCCCCCTCAAGTGCTACCTGTGGCTGCTAGGCCACACACAAGGTTGCCAGGTAGAGGGTGGCTATATAGTCCCAATTTGTGAGCTGCCTATTGTGTAAAATGTGGCTTCCCGTCGGGCTTTGATGGCAGGCTCACAGATGACCAGCGTTTGTCTCTCAGTGTGGCTGAAGTCGGCCTTGAAACACAGTCCATGCAGAAACTCTTTTTTATAGACTGTGCATAGTGGTGTAGCACTGTCTCCCGGACACCGCCGCTGTGCAGTAGGGCAACGCTCTTTCCCCACCCCTCCCTGAAAACTGACCCCGAGTGGGTGGTGGTTCCCAGGACAGAGCGAGTCTGTCATTTTAGTGCCAGACTGTGGGTCTTGGCTAAGGGAAGTCACCAGGATGACGGGTCTGTGGTTTTTACTCCCGTCATAGCAAGACCTGGGGGAAGCCAAGTTTTTTACTAGTTACAGACAACACAGATTTTAGTCACCAAGGAAAGAAATCCCCTTTAGTAGGAATTTCTTTCTAATAATAATAGCAATTGGTAGTTTTGGGTAAAAGGTAAACTTCTAAAACTGTTATGTATAACTAGACGGCAAATGTACCCAATTTTGAGAATTATATACTGTTATTTCAAAGTGGTGTGAAAAAGGAAGACTTCAAGAAAAAAGTTAATATGGTATAAACAATTATGTTAAAATGGGGAAAAGCTTATAATTGCGCAATACGTTTTATGACTTGCTTTGTTTCCTTTCCATAAATATTCACATTACATAAAAAACTTTTTGTTTTTTCACTCATTTGGGAAATACTGCAGGAATGCGGAGAATTACATCATCTTGAGTAATTAGATTTACTATCATCATAGATGGATTTCATTTGTGCCATAGGTAAAGCTGTTTATGAGGACTCCTTCCTAACACTGAGTCCTTCAGAACCAATTCTAGTCTCTAAATGCTTTAGTGTGTTCACTCTTAATGCTACAGTAATTTAATTTATTTGGTGGCTACTTTCTTCGGATTTCTTTGAATTGCAGTCTGTGAAATTTTAGACATGTGGTTGGAAAGAAGTGTAGAACTCTCTTCTTTAAAAAACAAACAAACCACGTAGTGTGTTTTTTGGAGTCCCAGCAAAACACTACCCACTTTCTGCAGTGCGCTGGTGACAAGAAACAGGTATTCCCTTTTGAATGTCCATGAGAGGATTGAGACCCTTGCAGGTACCAAGGAGCAAACAGAGCAGGACTCTGCCCCTCACTTTGCCTCAGCAGTACCCGTGGCCTCCTTTGGCCCCACCAATCTTCACTCACCCCTGACTTCATTGTCCTTTTTTTCATCTTTTACCCTTGCTTGCACTCAGCTCCTTAAAGAAGAGACCACTTCAATCATGGGAGAGGTTAGGCGCAACAAGGTCTGAGCTGAAGAGAGCTGAAATCCCAGTTTACAGACTCAGGGGTGCCCCCTAGAGAAGGGAAGTGACTTTGCCCCAGGGTGAAGATTGGCCTCATGACCAGGTTGAGAACAACACGGCATAAAAATAAATCTTGGGCCAAATGTGGCAGCTCAGCCTATAATCCCAGCACTTTGGGAGGCTGAGGTGGGATGACTGATTGAGTCCTTCCAGGCCTTCCATGCATGTGGCACTCTTGCTCCTGTGCCATTGGTGAGGACTGAGTCATGTGGCCACAGCCTGCTGGAGCTTAGGACCAGGCTGGGTAACATAGCCAGGCCTCATCTCCACAAAAAAGTTAGCCAGCGTGGGGGCACATGCCTATATATAATAGCTACTCAGGAGACTGAGGCAGGAGGATCCCTTGAGGCCAGGAGTTTGAGGCTGCAGTGAGCTGTGATGACACACTGCATTCTAGCTTGGGAGATACAGTGAGACTTGTCTCAATAAAGAAAGAAAAAATTCTCGGTTTCCCGATGAAACTGTATTAAAACACTCTCAAGTTCCAATTGCCTTTAGGGTGCCATGACTTGGAGGAGTATAATTATCATGCAGTTCAAGACATTGTAATTTATAACATGGTAGGTTTTTGTCACTTGGTGAGTGAAAGCATTTTTTGTTCAGAAAACATTTGTCGTGTGCCTACCATGTGTCAGGTGCTTAAACCCCACTCTCAGGGAGCTGCAGTGGGGGGCAGTCAGATACATCATTTGATAGGTGATCCCTTTCTATAAGGAAAGCAGGGGGAGGGAATGGGAGTGTTAGAGGAGGACTAACTCCCAACGGTCGGAGGCTGAAAGGTTTTAGGTGATTAAAAGATCAGTCCATGTCCCCAGAGAATCTAAGGGACAACCTTGGAATCTAATTATGAAGGAACTTTGCTGCATAAATTGGTCATTTAATCAGGCAGAAATGTTTGTCAAACTTAAAAATGAATATACAACACGATTCCTTAAAAATGAGATGGCATATTCATTAATGTTAGGCCACTTTGCTGTCATGGCAGCTCCAAACAGCGTCTTATATGAAGTAGAAATTGACTTTTCTCTCTCATGTTGGGGTGCTAAGGACCAGGACCCACAGCTGCCCTTGGTGGGTCTTCGCCCTTTGTTCTGTCCAGCTGCCAGGGCTTCCAGGCCTTCCATGCATGTGGCACTCTTGCTCCTGTCCCATTGGTGAGGACTGAGTCATGTGGCCACAGCCTGCTGCTGCAGAGCGTGGGACATGGGGTCTCCAGATGGGTGGCCAGGTGCCTGGTTGATCCTCCATATTTTGGAGGAAGAAGGTGAGGACAGGTGTGAGGGAGAGAAAGTAGAGGATGTGCCTTTTTTCCGTGGCGTTCTTTTTTATAACCCCCAGTTTGAGGGGTCCACAGTCCCCTTAGAGATAGAAGTCATCGTGGTGATACTGTCTGGACATGGTAGTGATGAGGATTGCTAGTACAAGCCTTGGAGAACTTAGCCTGTTCTGACTATTGAGGAACTCTGAGAAGGGCAGAGAGCAACTAAATGCCTTTTAGTTAAATTTGGATCCTGGGAAGGCTTTCCACCCAAGTAAATAGAGTCTTTTTCCCCCTCCTCCTTTATCCCCCCATGGGCACATGCATCAAAGATGGATGGTGTTCAGGCCAGATTTAAAAGGGCAGAACTGTGCACAGTAATCATAGAGCTGGCTGTTAATTATCCAGGGAGATTTTCAATTAGTTTTCTTCAGCTCTTACTCTTGCCTCCCTTTGATAAAGACAAGAGGCAGTTTTTCCAGAGACTTCTTCGTGGAAGGGAGGGGTGGCTAGTGCACATCTAGTCAGAGTGACTGATGATCTGTGCCATGGACACTGGCTGGGGAACGGGGTCCCCTCTTGCGCACAGGGGCTGTGCACTAGAGCGGATGCTCTAGCGTCTCCCCCACCTTCCTCCCAGGCGATAAGAAAAGTATTTCCCTCATTTTGAAAATTAAAATGTCTGTATTCTGTGGACATTGGAAAGCAGATGTAGAAAAAGTAGATGTAATTAATGCAAGGAAGGGTTTTTCAAATTGTAATTTTTGGAATAATAGGTTTGGTAGGAATTTCTTGAAAATAAGGCTCTTGGTCACATAACTCTGGGAATAACTAAGTTCTGGGGGAACAAAGTGTACCTCACACTATCTCCATTGGAGGTAATTTTTGGACAATATCATAATTACAGTTTGGGATTTTTGACCCTCTCAGAGCATGGCAGGAAGCTAGGTATAGCGAGTGGTGTGGGCTCTGGCACCTGGATCCCAAGTGGGAGAAACCTAGGCATATCCTGCTGCCAGACAAGCCTGAGTCCCATTAAAACTTAGTGAAGGTCACCGGGTTGTGTCTTCTTCTTGCTGAAATGTGTGAATTTGGGTTGGGGTGGCACTTACTATCAAGTATGGAAACACAGGGACCATCACTCAGGGGAGAAGGAATCTCACTCCCTAGATATCTGTCCCTCTCTGTCGGCTCTGTGAGGGGGCCTTCAGGAATGTTTGCCGACAAAATCTTCAGTGAGCATGTTAGTTGGGGTGGACGCCCTGCTCTTGGGCAATGGACTTCCTGTGTGGTTGGAACTGAGACCAGTAACCTGGCTGTTTTTCCTGTAACTTGGGCCGTGTGTGGCCCTGTTTCTTTTTCCAACTTTATATAATCAGTAGTACCAATTCTTGTGAATTTCTCAGAGTATTCCCCCATTAGGGATAAGAAAAGTAATAATTTTTATGTATTATATACCAAGTCCCAAATTCTTAGGAATAAGCTCTTTCAGCTGCATTTACCCAAGTCATGAGCTTTAAAATGCAGACTTAAAAAGTGGCACAGGATGGCACCTGTGGCTCAAAGGAGTAGGGCACCGGCCCCATATACTGGAGGAGGCGGGTTCAAACCCGGCCCTGGCCAAAGGTGTTAAAAAAAAAGGTCACAGGGGTGGCCTCAAAAAGTGTTGGCTACTAGCCCCTTCTCCTTTCAACCAGTAGTGTTTTGGGCCATCAGGGAGGAGCCTTATGGCTGTGGTTCTCAGCCTTCGTAAGGCAATGAATATTTTCATTGTTAAAAAGGGGTCGCAGCTCATAGGTTGAGAACCACTGCCTTATGGCAAGACAACCAAATATAACATATTAGGGCAGTTGAGGCGGCCCCCAGGTCCCGGTGTGCACTGAGAGTTTCTGGGCTGTTTGTCCCTGGACTGAACTCCCTCCAGGGATTCCTGCTTCTCTGTGCCAGCATGTCAGCCACAGGTGTGGCCCACAGGGGCTTTCTCATTGCCTGGACTCTGGTCCTTTTTTTTGTTTTGTTTTTTTTTTTTTTAATGGTACGTGTCTTATCAGTATTTTAATGTCTGAATTTTTTTTTTTGTTATTAAATCATAGCTGTGTACATTAATGCAATCATGGGCTACAACGTGCTAGTTTCATATACAATCTGAAAGGACTCTGGTTCTAAATGGTCTTTGCTACTTTCAGCAAAGTTGTTTTCTCTGGCTCTTTTACTTTTTAAAGGGTCCTTTAATAGGTTTTGATTGGACAAAATACCTGTTTTTTTTGTTTTGTTTTGAGACAGAGTCTTACTAGGTTGCCCTGGGTAGAGTGCCATGGCATCATAGTTCACAGCAACCTCAAACTCTTGGGGTTAAGTGATTCTCTTGCCTCAGCCTCCCAAGTAGCTGGGTCTACAGGCGCCTGTGACAACGCCTGGCTTTTTTTTTGTTGTAGTTGTCATTGTTGGTTAGCTGGCCTGTGCGGGCTCCAACCTGCCAGCCTCGGTGCATGTTGCTGGTGCTGTAACCACTGTGCTATAAGCGCCGAGGTGAAAATACCTGTTTTAAGTGAAGATGGTTTTACATTTAATTAGTTCTTGTCTATTGAAATGGTTATCGTCTCTCTTATCTCAAACTACTTATAATCATTTAATTTTGATAAATTATTTTTCTTGTTAGTTAGAACCTGGGCCTTTAGATGAAACTCAGATCGCTACTATATTAAGAGAAATACTAAAAGGACTCGATTATCTCCATTCGGAGAAGAAAATCCATAGAGATATTAAAGGTAAGAGCATAGAGTTAAACTGTATTTCTCAACAGACTTTGTTCTGCCGTTTCCACTTGCCTGGTTGGGCTGGCTTTCAGGGGGTCTGACAAAAGTGTAGGCCTTGGTGCCTATTCCTTTTGGGCGCATGATCTATCTGGGGAGAGAAAGGACATGTCCCTGAGTGGTGGTGGACTGGGCAGAGAAGGAAATGAATCTGGAGGTGCCGGGCCTTTCCTTTGCAGCTGCCAATGTCCTGCTGTCTGAGCATGGTGAGGTGAAGCTGGCTGACTTCGGTGTGGCGGGCCAACTGACGGACACCCAGATCAAAAGGAACACCTTCGTGGGCACCCCTTTCTGGATGGCACCTGAGGTCATCAAACAGTCTGCCTATGACTCAAAGGTGAGGTCCAGGGCTTTGGCTTTGCTAGGTCAAGACTATAGGGTTCTCCCCTTTTTGCTTTAACTTTGTAGCTTTTCTGGTTGGCATGAAGTTGGCATCTGAGGGTAGCTCATAAAGGTAATTCTCCAACCTTGCTTAAAAACAGTTCTTTTCTGTCTCTTGCTGCATCATTTAATACCCTTTATTTTCCCAGCCCATTGTTGAGTCATTTAGCTTTAGCTTAGACAATGTTTGACGTTGATGGGGCACATGAGCAGGTGGCTAGGAGGAATGGAAGATTGGGCGGTGCACCGTGGGGGGTTGTGGTGCTGCAGGGATGGGCTGGGACATTGGCCATGGGTGGAGGTTGAAGCCCAAGTGGAAGCGACTCTACAATATTCAAGAGGTGTGTAAAGAGGAAGATCCCATAAGAGAAATTGCAAGAGTCCACAGAAATATTAGAGCAGAATCGGAAAAGAGCAGTGCTTTCAATGAGTGCTACAGACTCCCCCAGCCCCAAGATAGCAGAGCTGACTAAGGCTGGGCGCATCTTCTGCCTGGGACTGTCTTTGCTCTGTGTGATGGATCACCTCTGTGGCTGCTGCTAACCTTTGTTGGCCCTGTTCTTAGGGGGTCATATAATTTTAGGACTTGATAAGAACTTATGTGTTTAGTCCATTCTCTTAATTTTAAGCTGAGGCCTGTTTATTGAAGTTCTCTGTCTAGGTTTTGGTAGGGCTAGGTCTAGAATCCAAGTTTCTCAACTCATCTGATTATGCCACCCTGATAATTCTCTTTTCATTCTTAGTAGTAGATGAGGCAATCAACCATGTGACTCAGGACTCGAATCTCCCCGTCACTGCTCACACTAGAATTTTTCTTCGAGTTTTTCTGGCTATCCTCCCCATCTCTGTTCCAAATGCAAGGCCTCTTGGGCATTTGCTGAAGGTGGCATCTGGGCATCACAGAAAGCTTTGCCAGCCTTCTTCCTAGAGCTCTTGCCAAGATCAGAAGGCTCTGATCTGATCAGGAGATACTGCAGCATTCTTGTTGGATGGATTAAACCATGTTGTCTCCCACTGACAGCACACGCTTGTTTGAGGAGGAGATAGTGTGAGAAAACGTGTTGTTTGGTCTTTATTGCTTTACTTTTAATTTGATTTATGTCAAAAGTTCTTTCATTTGTTTGGATCATACCCAGTACCTCTTAACTGGAAGTCCTGTGCGAATAGATCATGTTTATGTGAAATTGACTTTCCAGGTGTGCTGACAGGAGGGGTGACATGTGCAGGGCAAGGTCCCATCTGTGTCTCAGTATTGAGGTCGTCAGAGTGGGGTTTCAGGGGTTGGGACTCAGGGATGTGCCCCCTTCCCCCTACTGGGTGTGGCTGTGGGCTGGCAGGGCCCCACAGAGGCTGCTTATCTTCAGTGCTTCACAGATACCCTTCCTGGGCCTGGTTTGCCCTCAGGGCAGCTGATGCTTGTAGAGCAGTGGTTCTCAACTTTGCTAATGCTGTGACCCGGAGGTTGAGAACCGCTGTTGCAGAGGTTCCCTGGAGCGATGCTGGCTGCTCTGGTTTCCTAATGCACAGACTCGCTTGGCTTCTTCCTGGTTCTCCCTTCTACTCTTTTTTGCATGTACTTAGAAGCGTTTTCCCTAGTGTCTCTGTGTTACAGGTGAGGAACGACCTTACCCTGAGGGCACCAGGCTGTGCAGTAGTCTGAGATGTGCCTGCTCCCAGGTCTCCAGGGGCCGACTGGGAGAAGTAGTGGGAGGTGCCACTCCCCAGCATGCCCAGCCCAGTGAACCAAAGGGAGCATGCACTTCATTTCCTGTGTTCAGAACCCTCTTCAGCATTGAGATCTCTTATCTGGTGTTGTGACCCTTTGTCATTGGGGCTGCTCAGGCAGGGCAGTCTGAGCACAGTGGTGTTAAGTCCCGATTGTCGGTATGTTGTGAGAAACCTTTCTAAGGTGATTGGGCAAGCTTGGTTTGTTTTACAAAGCCCTTAAAACTTTGAAGGGGGTGCCACGGGAGGTGACTGTGCTGTCTTGCAGGGAAGCATTCTGTTTCAACACTACAGCAGGGTCTTGGGCTGAGTGACTTTAATTTTTTCTTTCCTTTATAAGGTTATCATGATGGTATTTTAGAAAATGGGTTGAACTTGGGTAAAGTTACGGTCCTTTTCTCTGACCTCATTGTCAGTCAGTCACTTGCTAGGCTGTAGTTTTGCCCCGAGCTGTGGTAAATCATTTACATCCTCACCAAGCAGTTGAAGTGCTGTCCAGGGCTGTCACAGGTAAGCAGGGAGTCCCCAAGGAACCCCCCCCAAAGGGAATGCCAGAGGAAGCTGGGGATGTTGTTACAGATGTGGCTTTTCAATCCCTTGAAGACGAAGGAGGGCTGTTCAGATTGAGGCCAGCGTGTTCAAAGGATGGAATGCTGGGAGAGGAGACAGGTCAGCATTTCGAGTGCGGACTATGGTGGGCCAAGGAGTTGGCAATGAGATCAGAGATGCTGTCCTGCCTGGCAACTGAAGTGACATCCTCAGGACACTGAGCTCAGCAGCAGTATTCTTTTTTCTCTTTCTGTCTCTCTTTTTTTTTTTTTTTTTGGCCTCAACGGCAGTACACGCATGCTCTTTAGTGATAATATGGAAAATGCTGAAAAGGGAGAAAAAAAATCTATAGACTAGAGCCAAGTCATTCTGGTGTCTGGTCATCTTTGAAACAACTGTTTGCAGTCTAACCCTGGTGAAAAGTGGAAATAAGTGATGCATTGATGGAAAAAGATAACATTGCTAAAAATGAATGCAACCATGCAGGATTAGCAGTGTGTCGCTGGGTCCCATGGGTCTGTCTGCTGCAGTGCGTGACTGATCTCCCTGTTATTGAGTCCCTGCCCCCTGCCTGCTCCCTGCCTGCTCCCTGACTCCAGAATCAGAATTCTCTCCAGTCCTGGCTGGGAGGAATGAGCCCTGGAGGAGGTGGGTTGTGCCCACAGGAGACAGTAGGCTTTATTTTAGCACTAGTCACTTGGGACTGTTTTGGCCACTCGGGTGTTTTTATTAGTGCCCACACCAAAATTATAGGCCTCTGGCTGGCACGTACAAGTGAATTGCTAAATGTTGAACCTAACGAAATAAATACCTCATATTAAATTAATTTTTGTTTGGAGTTTCTGGTTTTATAATTGTGATTTAAGATTTCATGGTTTTCTTCTGCCTCTTATTGAGAGTTGATTGTGGTTTCTTCCAGACTTATTTTCTGTATCACTTATATTGTGTCTTCACGTTATAGCCAGCTGATTCTATTTAGCATGATATTCTGAAGACTTGGGTGTTTTACATACTCCCCTCTCCTTCCCAGTGTTGAGGAGAGTCCTCAAATAGCAACAACAGATAATCCCGTGTAGTCGCACTGGAGCTGCCTGGAAGTGTCCACGTGGAGAGAGACCTGTTTACAGTTAATACCTGCAGTTGCAACTTTTTTTTTTTTTTTTTTTTTTTTTGAGACAGAGCCTCAAACTTTTATCCTGGGTAGAGTGCCGTGGCATCACAGCTCACAGCAACCTCCAATTCCTGGGCTCAAGCGAGTCTCCTGCCTCAGCCTCCCAAGTAGCTGGGACTACAAGCGCCTGCCACAATGCCCGGCCATTTTTTGATTGCAGCCATCATTGTTGTTTGGCGACCCCGGGCTGGATTCGAACCCGCCAGCTTAGGTGTATGTGGTTGGTGCCTTTAGCCCATTGAGCCACAGGCGCCGAGCCTGCAGTTGTAACTTTTGATTGGGGCTTATGTTAAAACCACTGTTTTGTCTTCCCTGTCCTCAGTGTTTTAATGTCTAATTTTATGTCTTTCCCAAATGCCAAGTAATGAGACTCTTTTACCTCATTCTTCCTGCTTTTGTATGACTGCCCTTCTCTCTCATAACTTTTATTTTAGAAGTTAGGCCCAGAGTTTTTACCTGATGCCATATTTCCTAGAGGCAGTAGTAGGCAAATTCACTTACATCCATCAGGGTGTATCTATGCATCGTTATTGACGTGTGATAGTTCATAGGGTTGATGTGCCACAGCCATGTAGTCGCTCTGCTGAGGTTGCATGCAAGTAACTGTGCTGCTGAGTACTTGGGGTAGTGTATACCATTTTCCAAATTTAAAGTTTATTTAGGATGGATTACTAGCAGTGGAATTAATTGGTTTTAACAAGTTCAGATATTTTTGCTGGTTTTGATTAGTATGTTAGATTGCTGGCCAGTCTGGGTTTTCCACAGTAGCCAGCAGGGTGTCAGAGGTCTCAGGAGCCAGTGGGCAGGAAGACCGTGTGAAAGCCTCGAAGAAGGCCTGGGAAGAGAGGGACGGCACCCAGCTAAGCCGGAGAGGTGGGAGGGTAGAGGGAACAAGGGCACTGAGGTGCAGGAACTCTGCACACTGAGCGTCTGACTGCGTGGGCTGAGGAGGGCCTGGAGAGGGGTCCCCCGGAACTGAGTGCCCTCTGGCTCCTGGCTTGTCTGGCCACGGTTTGTGTTGGAGGTGCTGTTCTAGAGATGCTCCTGGGACAAGCCGGGATGAGCGATGCTTGAGTGAGGTTTGTGCAGGACTGAGAAAGGGTTTTCTCTGTTGATTGCCCTGGGCATGTGTTAACATGTAGAAGTGGGCTTCTGAACTCTGGACTGAGAAGGGATTTTTTCTGTTGACTCTGCTGGGTGTGTGCTAGCGTGTGGAAGCGGGCGTCTATTCCTTGGGGTTGGTGTGTGCTAGCGTGTGGAAGTGGGGCCTGCTCCTTGGGTTTTCTCCCTGTCTGCTGCTTGTATTGGGCCTTGGAGTGAGATCACCTGTCATCTAATTGTCTGTCAGCAGACACTTCTCTCCTCCCAAACCTGCTCGTTACTGGGTGTGTTGAACTGGTTACGAGATCTTGGAGGGGGAGGTGCTACAGTCAGAGACCATTTGGAAAATGACAGTTAGCTAGAAGGAGTAAGACTGAGTGTTCAGTTGCACATTAGGGCATCCATACTTAATGGTAATTTACTGGGGTTATTTCAGAATAGCTAAAAGAGAACATTTGGAATGTTCCCAACACAAAGAAATGATCAATGTTTGAGGTGAGGGATATTCTGATTACCCAGATTTGATCATCACACATCATACGCATGTCACAGGAATTTCGTAACTATGTACAACTCGTATGTATCCGTAAAAACAGCAAGGCCCTGGATCGGTGCAGCTGGGAGGCCAGTAGGCTTTGCAAACAAACAGCAGTAGGTGTAGCGAAATCCAGAGGACTGGCTTAGGCAGACGTGTGTGGCACTTGAGAGCACCAGTGGCTGCTAGCGACTGTGAAGCGCCGCTGCCCTCTGGGAGTGGCATTTGCCTCCGCTGTGCTGGCCTTTTCCTCCCTCCTTCTGTTGCAGGGGATCAGAGGGGTGGGTGAGCCGGTTCTGGTACTCGCCCACCCCTCCGCTCCCCTGCACCCATCTTCCTCTTCCTGGGGGTGAGGGCTTCTAGAATAAACCACATTTTTGTTGATGTTTAAGACAATGCAGTTGTGAAATAAAGCAAGGAGTCCAAATGGTAGAGAGAAGGAGAATAAGAGTATTACTTCCCTTCCCTTCCTGTCCCTTCTTCCTTTTCTTTTCTTCCCTTCCTCTTTCCTTTCCCTTTTCTTTTCTTTTCGATAGGCTCTTACTCTGTTGCCCTGGGTAGAGTGCTGTGGGGCTCACAGTAACCGCAAACTGTTGGGCTCAAGTGATCCTCTTGCCTCAGCCTCCCAAGTAGCTGGGACTACAGGTGCCTGCTACAGTGCGAGATAATTTTTCTATTTTTAGTAGAGACAGGGTCTTGCTGTTACTCAGGCTGGTCTTGAACTCCTGAGCTGAGGCGATCCACCCATCTTGGCATTCCAGAGCACTAGGCTTACAAGTGCAAGCCACTGCACCCAGCCTGCAGTATTACTTTTAATACCAGGTCTCCCAGGAAGACTGACTCCTTTAGTATAAGAATTTAGTACAAAGAGTATAGAATAGGTCTTGCCGACAGGTATTCTGTCTTCACTGAGAACAGAAGAAAATGGATAGTGTGTTAAGAATCATTCCCACGGGCTGCTGGACTGGGGATGCTTCTCTGGGGATTTCTGGTCTTCAGTTGCGGGAACATGGTAAATTGAGTCCTCTGTAAGTTGTTAAAGGTTGAGAGATGTCTGGGTCTTGTGGTCATTTAAACCATGAAGTTCTAGGAATAATGATGGATTTGTAGTACACAGTGAGAAAGGTTGCATTGGGCCGAGGCTTGCTGTGGCCCTGGTCCTGGCCCTCCTTGACCAGCCTGCACAGTCCTGCTCCATCTTTTGGCTTCCGTGGTATTCTGTGGGTTGGTGTCAGCTTCTGACAGTCTCATGAGCTGTGAAATTCCTCTAAGATCACCCCAGTCTTTCCATTTACGCTACACGTTGATGATTCACCTGACTGATGACTTACTACCACCAGTGTGTGCTGGGCAGAAGAGGGTCAGGTAGCTGGACACTATGCATCCCAGTGTGGAGGCTACGTGACTCCTGCCGACAGCGACTCTGAGCCTCTAGATTGAATTAGCCTATCGGATATTGGACAGGAAATACAGGAACTATAAAAACACATTTAAATGACAGTAGGAAGAAATTCTTCAAGTCGACAGCACTGGAGACAGAGGGGAGCTGAGCGTTCCAGGTTAGGACAACCGTAGGCGACCCAGTGCCGAATGGCACCCTCTGGGCCTTGTTTGGATCCTGATCGAGATAAACCGTGAAAGACTTTTTTTTGAACAGTAGAGAACATTCGATTATTATGATATTAAAAAATTTTTAATTTTAAGTATTGATATGTGGTAAGAAATTCTCACTGGCATACTGAAGCACTTAGGAAAAATGTCGTGACAGCTGTGGTTTACCATGGCAACAAACAGACAACGCCCATATAGCAAAATGTTAATCATTAAATTCATGTGATGGGTGTATGTGGGTAAATTATATTAATATTCTCTACTTCTGTGTATGTTGAAACATCTTCATAATAAAGAGATTTTTGAAAAAAGGCACCATGTTCCCCTTATCCCCTGTTTATTTTATTGTTGAGGGAAATGAGGTTCGAAGGTCAGGTTTTGTATAATATCTATAGACTTTGTACAAGTGGCACTGAAATGCAAGTATCTGACACCAAGTTGCCTGCTCTTGATCTCAAAGCCGTACTCAGTTCTAAGCACCCTGGAGAGGTGACTCCCAGGTGTTCCCGGCTCCTGCCTTGTTCTCTCTGCTCACCTCTGTTGCCTTTCCCTGGCTCCAGGGTTCCGGGGTGGATTCTTAATGCCCACAATAGCAGAGCCTGTAACAGGGAGCGCTCACACCGCCATCTCTAGGGTAGAGGCAGAGCACGTGGACGTGTATGTTAAATTTTCTTCTCTTACTACTAATTCAAATACCAAGGGCTTCTGTTTTTTTATTATCAGCTAAAAATAGTTATCTTAAAAAAAATTATCTTTTCTAAAACTTCAGAGGTACATTGGAGCACCGTATCCTTTCTTTTCTAAGTATATTTATTTATTTTTTTCCCCCACTTGGTGTTTCTAAAGATGCTTTTGTTGTTGCAGGCAGACATCTGGTCCCTGGGTATAACAGCCATAGAACTTGCAAAAGGGGAGCCGCCTCATTCCGAGCTGCACCCCATGAAGGTTTTATTCCTCATTCCAAAGAACAACCCACCAACGTTGGAAGGAAACTATAGTAAAC
>CAUYRH010179060.1:0-13007 GCA_963574655.1 Perodicticus potto
CCTGTAGTCCCAGCTACTTGGGAGGCGGAGGCAGGAGACTCACTTGAGCCCAGGAATTGGAGGTTGCTGTGAGCTGTGATGCCACAGCACTCTATCCAGGGTGACAGCTTGAGGCTCTGTCTCAAAAAAAAAAAAAAAAGAGTCTTCATTTAACATGCAAAAGATTAAATAGAGAGACCCCCAAAGAGTTAATCCTTAGTATTAGAGCTAAATCAGACAGAGTAGTTAAGACTCACTGTAACAAAGCTTTGTAACAAAATTCAAAAGGATTAACCTATTTGCAGTTAATTCAACTGTTCTAGAATAAAATCCAATTATTTAAATAAATTCAGGTACTCAAAACATGTGGTATGCAATGTCTACCAGATACAATAAAGCAGGAACATGTAACTGATTGCTCAGGCTGGTCTCGAACCTGTGAGTTTAGGCAATATACCCGCCCAGGCCTCCCGGAGTGCTAGATTACAGGTGTGAGCCACTGTGCCTGGCCTGAAAAATATAATTCTGAAATACAAAGTTACTTTATAGCTTAAAAGCATACTGAACATCAGCAAATAAAAGATCAATGTACTTGAAGAATGGGGAATGGGAATGAGCCAGTATGAAACGTGGCCATTTTGAATTCCATGCCAGCTGAAAAAAAAAAGGAATGGGCCAAGATGAAGTAAAGAAAAAGAAATGAGGAAGGGAGAGAAAATAATCTCAGTAATCTGTGAAAAAGCTTACTGAGCATTTGTATATACTACAGGCCAAGAAAAGAAAAGGGTGGACAGAAACCATACTTGAGGTATAGTGGCCAAATATCTCCCACATTTGATGATAAGTCCCACAGATCCTTGATGTTCAAAGAACCTCAAACAAGACAAACAAAACCAACCAAAGTACATCATAAATTTCTGAATAATAGTAGTAAGGAAAATCCTGAAAGCAATGAAGCGGTGGGAGGATATAATACAGAGCAAAACAAACAGGAATAATTACTGGCTTCTAATCAGAAAGCATACAAGCCAGAAAACAATGAAAGAAATAACTTTAACATACTGAAAGGAAGAAAGGAGGAAAAACACTCAGCCTAGGACTGTATATCCAACAACAAAATGACAAGTAACTTAATTTTTAAATGAGCAAATGATTTATATAAAATGATGTTTCAACATCCTTAGTTATTAGGGAGATGTGAATCAAAATCACAGTAAGACACAACTTCATACCTACTATAGCCACAAATACAGCTATAAGTAATGTATGTGTATGTGTATACATATATACACATATGTAACATATGTATATATCTAAATAAGTGACAAGGATGTATAGAAATCAGAACCCTCATACAGTGCTGGTGGGAATATTTAAAAGGCACACTTTTTTAGAAACAGCCTAGCAGTTTTTCATGAAGTTAAACATAGAATTAATATATGGCTATGCCAAAGACTTGAAAATATTCAAACAGACATTTGGTTTTTTGGGGTTTTTTTGAGACAGAGTCTCAATTTGTCACCCTGGGTACAGTGCTGTAGTGTCATAGCTCACAGCAACCTTAAACTCTTTGGGCTCAAGTAATCTTGCCTCAGCCTCCCAAGTAGCTGGGACTTACAGGTGCCCGGCTAGTTTTTAGAGAAGGGATCTCTCTCTTTCTCAAGCTGGTTTCAAACTTCTGAGCTCAAGGGATCCTTCTACCTCGGTCTCCCAGAGTGCTAAATATAGCTGTGAGCTACTGCACCCAGCCTATATGATATGTTTTAGTTATTACATTTATTATCTGTTATGATTTGAATAATGATACTACCTCCAAAATTCATGTTGAAACTTAATCATACAACATTACTAAGAGGTGTTGCCACGGAAAGATAAGTCATGAAGGCTCTGCCTTCACACCCTTACAAAAGTGCTGAAGGTTGAAGGGAGCACTCTCTTGCCCCGCAGGCTTCCACCTCCTATTCCTGAGGACACAGCAACAAGGTGTCATCTTGGAAGCAAGAAGGCCCTCACCATACACAAAATGCCAGTGCCTTGATCCTGGATTTCTCAGCCTCCAGAACTGTAAGAAATAATTCCTATTATTTATAAATTATCCAGTTTCTGGTGTTTTGTTATAACCACACAAATGGATTAAGACTATTTGTCTCTCCCAGTTCTCAACAAAAATGGACAATCCATGAAGAGTAAGGATTTTTACCTGATTGTTTACTGCTCGGTGTTCAGTGCCCACAATGCCTACTTGTATGAACATGTATATAAATGATATTAAGACAATATGTAGTTAAAATTATAATATACAAGTTATTTGTTTGCTTCTCAGGTCATTTAAGACCAAATTTACAGACAACACTTCTGTTTTTACTTCAAATGATTTTGTATCTAGTACTTTAGCAAAATTAATTTTAGACTTAAAATTAATTTATTCTTATGATTTAGATTCTCTCCTAACGGTATGATCCTTTAGTTTTGGAAAAATAAATAGTCTGTATAGCTGGCCCAAGCTCAACCTGATAAATCCTCCAGGTTTTACTGTAATGTAGTAAATAACTTAGACACCAAATGAATAAAACAATCTTTTAATCATTGACTATATCAATTCTTACCATTTTCTACTACTCCTTTGACAAATGGCTCAATTCAAACCATTATCAAAGTGAATGTTTTATTCAAATATGTCCTTTTTCTCCAAGATATCACATACAAGTAGACCTACCCCTCATATGCCTAACTGAAAGCCTGTTTAGGAATTACAAAAGAAATAGATTCCATTTTATGACAAAGATCATGTTCCAGAAATTTTTAAAATGGTAAAGTAACCAAACTAACTTATAAGAATTAAGGTAAATCTATGCTGACTTTTCATTTAGGTAAGCATTATTTACAAATGGGCTCATAATACTGTATTTTAAATTATATGGTGAATTATGAACTGAACAATTATAGTTAGGACCTTACAAATCATAAACACAAGAGTATTGATTAAAAATTCTGTATCTTTAGGCTCGGCACCTATAGCACAGTGGTTACTGTGCCAGCCACATACACCGCGGCTGATAGGTCTGAACCTGGCCCGGGCCAGCTAAACAACAATGACAACTGCAACAAAAAAAATAGCTCAGCATTGTGGCGGGTGCCTATAGTCCCAGCTACTTGGGAGGCTGAGCCAAGAGACTGGCTTAAGCTCATGAGTTTGAGGTTGTTGTGAGCTGTGATGCCATGGCACTCAACCCCGAGCAATCCCGTGAGCCTCAATCTTAAAAAAAAAAAAAAAAAAAAAGAAGTTTCTAAAAGAATGCCAACTGGCTTTTGAGACAGTTAAACATTTTTTATTAGTAATATAGATTATGACAAAGAAAATGTTTATCAATTTGGTAAATGACAAGGCTGATAGAGACGGCTAATAAGCAACAAAATTAAGAATCAAATTCATCGGCTCGGCGCCTGTGGCTCAACGGGCTAAGGTGCCAGCCACATACACCTGAGCTGACAGGTTCGAATCCAACCTGGGCCGCCAAACAACAATGACAGCTGCAACCAAAAAATGGCCGGGTGTTGTGGGGGGTGCCTGTAGTCCCAGCTACTTGGGAGGCGGAGGCAAGAGACTCGCTTGAGCCCAGGAATTGGAGGTTGCTGTGAGCTGTGATGCCATGACACTCTACGCAGGGCGACAGCTTGAGGCTCTGTCTCAAAAAAAAAAAAGAATCAAATTCATCTTTTCATCTTTCTGGAAGGGTACATAAGAACCCATTAGTGAGCCAAAAAAAAAAAAAAAAGAATCAAATTCATCTTAGGCTATAACACTAGGCTAATGGCAATAAAATTAAATTTAATATTTTTAAAATGCAGTTTTCTTTAAACTTCAGTATACAAAAGGGAATAAGAACATGATCAATCTTGGAAATTTTATCCCACAAAGCTATGACCTTTTTGCTGTTTATGCTAATATAGTTTTATGCTGCATGGTAGTGATTAAACAATTAAATACTCTGCTACTGTTCACTCATCTAATTCCATCTAGTGAACAGCAAGGGATTAACCAATATGCATATTAAGCATGGTTAAGGAACAGCAGGGGAAAAGGACTTGTTCACATCTCTAAAAGGGAAGGTTCCCGTTTACTAATTCAAACAGTGAATTTGGTCAGGTGCAGTGGCTCAGACCTATAATTCTAGCACTTTGGGAAACCAAAGCAGGAGAATTGCTAAGAGTCCAAACTCTAGACCAGCCTGAGCAACATAGCAAGATCCCTGTTTCTACAAAAAAAAAAAAAAAAAAAAAAAAAAAAGAAAGAAATTAGCTAGGCATCATGGTGGCACATGCCTGTAGTCCTAGCTACACAGGAGGTTGACGCTGGAGGATCACTTCAGCCCAGGAATTAGATGTTGCATGCAGTGAGCTATGATAATGTCACGTACTCCAGCCTAGAAAAGAGCAAAACCATCTCGCAAAAAAAGAAAAATCATGAATTCACCAAGCAAACACAATCTTAACCAAATGCTCGAAGTTAGTATCTCCATTAATGTGAAAGAAACATCTACATCAGGTTGTTCTAAGTACTAAATGACATTATCTGCATGCAAAAAAGCTAATAAAGTAACTAATACACATGTAATATTAATAAATAATAACCCAAATCTCTCCCAGTGATACAGTAAGTCTATGGGAAAGGTTTGTTTTCAAATAAAATAACTGTTTTTATTTGCATCTCCCATATCATTTACAGCCTGCTATTACTGTATATAACTATGTTACTGCCAGTCTGGGCTTCAGCTGAAATCATCTGTAAGAGGATAAAACAAACAACCTTGGTCATTATAGCATGATGCTCTCAAATGATCTAATGAGAAACAAACTAATGATAATTAAACAGTCTAGAGAGAATTTCTTTGGAGTTCAAGGATTTTAAATAAATATTTTATTATCCTTCAAATAAATAGGCTAGTAGTGAGTGCTAATAAGGTTCCCAGGAATTATTACAAAATAATTCTGACCCTAATGAGAGAAGAAGGGGGAAAAAATGAAAATTAATAACAGGGATTATTTTCTAACCCACAAAACTTTTCTTTTTTTCTTTTTTTTTTTACAGTGACCACACCTACTATGATGATGATGAATTATAACTCACAAAATAAAATAGGAGTCCACATGACCACAGGGACATAGGCATTATGTACACTAGGAGTTGATGGGGCGGGAGGCTGCTGAGGAATTCCACCATGGGGGGCATAGACCGGGTGGTACTGTAGCCCACAAAACTTTTCAACACATAGCCTTCAAAATATCAGTACAAGCTGCAGGTCCTTTTTCAGAGCTGAATGAACAAACAAAAGGATCATCAAACACACCTGAAAGAAGGACTCCAATTCCCAGGAACAAAAGGCCAACATAAGCACACCAAACCGAACCTAATCTGAACCAAACATCAAAGGAACTCTGCTGGATGAATGAATAGCCATAACTGCACATGAATCCCATTCTGTGCCTTCTACCAACAGAAGACCTATAACACCAAGACATAAGCTGAAAGGTTACCAACTTATTAAGTTTTGGTGACTGTGAAATAACCTGACTCTGGAGATGGATATATAAACTGACAGAGTTATAGAATTGTATGGAACTTTAATACATACATACACACACACACACACACACACACACACACACGCGCGCGCGCAAGAGTACAACTAAACCTGGAGAAAGCAAAATGAGATCAGTGGATGGTATCAGTGCTAAAATCCTGGTTGTGATATTATACATTTGCTAAATCTTACCTTTAGGGAAAACTGGGCTAAGTATAAAACTGGACATTTCTATATTCTTTCTTACGACTGCATGTAGGTCTACATATATTTTAATAAAAATCTCAACTAAAAAAACAAATTTTGGACAAAGAAAGCTTTAGAATATTTAAGTAAACATATCACAAAAAGAATTTTTAGGAATTTTTACATTCATATTAAATGAATTATAAATAATATATTCCCCTCCATTACTACCTTAAATAGCTAGTTTTTTATAAGGGCACAATTACCCCAAAGGAAAAAAATTCCAAAAAGATCTACATTTTAGAATTTGAACTTACTTGAAATGGAAAACAAAACTCTTTTCCCATTAACAAAGAAACTATCAGCTCAGCGCCTGTGGCTCAACGGGCTAAGGCGCCAGCCACGTACACCTGAGCTGGCGGGTTCAAATCCAGCCCGGGCCCGCCAAACAACAATGATGGCTGCAACCAAAAATGGCCGGGCGTTGTGGCAGGTGCCTGTGGTCCCAGCTACTTGGGAAGCGGAGGCAGGAGACTCGCTTGAGCCCAGGAATTGGAGGTTGCTGTGAGCTGTGATGCCACAACACTCTATCCAGGGTGTCAGCTACTATCCATAAAGACAAATAAGTAATAAAAATAATACATCACATAATAAAGTAATAAATATTGTGCATCTATGTGCAAGTCATCAATGGAGTAAGGAAGAAACAGTGAGGAAGAGATAAACAACTTGATTGATTGTTCTTTGCACATTTTATAGAACTTTAGTCAAAAATAGATGAATGCTTCCTCCCTTACATGTGCTTAATTTGTTTCTTTATTATACATCTTCCTCCTCTTATTAATAACTCTCAGTTTTGAAGAAAGATTATTTTCCTAGGTTTTCAGAAGTCCTTTGAAGTGGAGAAAGATTTGATCTAGTGGTATATTGTTCCTTTTTTGGAGGGCAGGGTCTCACCATTGCAAATGCATGAGGGCAGCAGCAGCATCATAGCTCTCTGCAACCTCCAACTCTTGGGGTCAGGCAAAAATCATCCTATCTCAGCCTCCCAAGTAGCTGGGACTATAAGCACATGCCACCATGCCTGGTTAATTTTTCCACTTTTGTAGAGACGGAGTCTGGCTCTAAGGCTGGTCTCAAATTTGTCTCCTCAAGCAATCCTCTTGCCTCAACCTCCCAAAGTGCTAGGATTACAGGCATGAGCCACCATACCTGGCCTTGTTCCTATTTTTCAAATGTAAAAGTTGTAGTAAGGTTCTTCTGAGAACTATCTTCATAGTCAAAAACTGGCTTAGGCCTGGGATAGTGGGCGGCTCACATCTAACACTCTGGAGGAGCGAGCCTAGTGGAATGCTGGAGTTCAGGAGTTGGAGACCAGCCTGAGCAAGAGTGAGACCCCCACCTGTACTGAAAATAGAGAAATTAGCCTGGTGGTGGCAGGCACCTGTAGTTCCAGCGACTTGGATGGTGAGGGAAGAGGATCACTTCGGCCCAGGAGTTTGAGGTTGCTGTCAGCTATGATGATGCCATGGAGCCCTGTCCAGAGCAACAAAGTGAGTCTCTGTCACAAAACAAAACAAACCACATATTACTACCTAGATAAGGAATGAGCAAAACACTACTTAACTATGGTTATTAGAATGACCTGTTGTACCAAACTAACAGGTAGCCATAATACACTCACGGTAGCTCATGTCCTTAACTACAACCGTCGATAGCTTATACTAACCTAGACACTGTACCATTCATTCCATTAGTAAGTAAATACTGTGTTACACTTTGCAGAATGAAAAGTCAAAATCTAGTTAACCGTTTTGATGAAAATATTTCAAATTGTATATAAAACCAGCACATTGTACCCCATAATTGCACTGATGTATAAGCTATGATTTAATTAAAAAAAAAATCAAAATCTAACTCAGCAACTTGCATGAAAGAGTGATAAACACTCTCTGAAGCTGAATTTTATTTTATTAAATCACAAGGGTAACTGGAATATTATTACAAAACAAAATATGGCAAGATACAGTCAGCCCTCTGTTATCAACTGCTTCCCACATCCACAGATTTGACCAAGTATGGATTAAAATTAATATTAAAAATTAAAAATAAAAACAGCAATAAAAAAATACAAATTTTAATTAAATTCAAGTAGGGGGAGAAGGAGGGAGGGGGGAAAAGGGAGAATGGTAAGCTGTCACTAAATGGGCACAATATAAGGGTATATGGCAGACTTCCTGAGTAAAAAGCTCAACTACAACTCGGACTTTACCTAACAAATGCAAACAATGTACCCCAATCATTTGTACCCTCATATTAATCTGGAATTTAAAAAAATATGAATTTTTAAAATAAAGTATAACAACTATTCACATGGCATTTACATTGTGTTAGGTGTTAAATCTAGAGATTTAAAGTGCAGGGATGGTATGTGTAGGTTCTATGCAAATACTAAACATGTTATTTAAAGGACCTGAGCATCCACAAATTTTGGTATCCTTGGGTACCCTGGAGTCAATTCTCGACGAATACCAAGGAATGACTACATAAACAGCTTCAGTATCAGCATTAGAAAAAAAAAAAATCACCCACACAATAAATTTTCGAGAGAGCAATTTGTTGAAAATCTCAAACTGATAGACAAACTACAAGAATAGGCTGAATCCTCACTTAACACAGTGGTATAGGTTCTTGGAAACTGCAACTTTAAGTGAAACAATGTGGAACAAAACCAGTTTGGTGTAGGCTAATTTATACAAACAAGATTAAAGTTCCTACAGAATATTTCTGGTCACAAAAACATCACCCAAACTTCTAAATAAAGACTAAAACTCTTATTGAACATGGTGGCTCATGCCCATAATCCTGGTGCTTTGAGACATGGAGGCAGGAGGATCCCTTGAAACTGGGTGTTTGAGACCAGGAGGAGAAACATAACCAGACTCCATCTCCTTATTTATTTATTTTTTTTTTTAGAGAAAGAGTCTTGCTTTGTCTCCCTTGGTAGAGTGCTGTGGCGTCACAGCTCACAGCAACCTCCAGCTCTTGGGCTTAGGCGATTCTCTTGTCTCAGCCTCCCGAGTAGCTGGGACTACAGGCACCTGCCACAACATGCAGCTATTTTTTTGTTGCAGTTTGGCTGGGGCCGGGTTTGAACCCTCCACCCTCGGTATATGGGGCCAGCACCCTACTCACTGAGCCACAGGCACCACCCCAGACTCCACCTCTTTTAAAAAAAAAACAAAACCAAAACTCTTCTAATATTAAACAATGAAATGAATGTGAACTATATGTACATTTAAGAAATTAATAAAAACAAGATAATTATTTACCCAATTATCCCAGTTCAGTGTCACAGGGTAGCCACAGCCTGCCCCAACAGCTAAGGGCACAAGACAGGAACACCTGGACAAGACACCATCTCACAGCAGGGTACACTCACACACACACTCACTCAGACAAGGACAATTAAGATATGCCAATTCACCTAACTTGCACAGCTTTGGGATGTGGGAGGAAACCAGAGTATTCAGCAGAGAAAACACACACAGACATGGGAAGAACATGCAGACTCCATACAGACAGTGGCCAACCACAAGAATTGATTTTTTCCTCTCATCAACATTATGAAGAAACAAAATTGAATGAGATGACATTATTCAAAGACCTGCCACACAGTCATATAAACCTAGTCCCAGTAGTCAAGGAAGCACTTCCCTAAATTAAAAAATATGTATATTTTTTCAGATAAAATAATAAGCAACAAAACTGGCATTTTAGAACATGTACATTGATTACTAGAATTCCATAGGCAAATGCCACATTCAATTTCCAGGAATTAGGACCTAGAGATATTTGGGGGCCATCTATAGCCTACCATCCTATGACCTGGCTCTATAACAGCAAGTGTGTGGCACAGTGGGCTAACTAAAGCCCCACTTCTCTGTCCACAGAACTAAAAATGGGAGCACCAGGGACATGGAAAATAACATGGATACTGAAGGGAGGAAGGAGCTTGTTTTTTGAACTCCTAGGTTTGGTTCCTACCTACACACACATGGAATATGACCCTAAATACTACACCAAAGTCTGACTAAAATTCAGGAGAGGCCACATCCCAGATCCCAGACTGGCCACTGGGTGGTGCACAAGTGGGACAGATCCAAACAACACTCAAAAGGGTTTGAAAACATAACTGATACTGGAACTACAACCAACACAAGACTGCGAGAATGTCTGCCCAAGCCCATCATTACCGATGATTTGATAAAAACAAATATAACAGCTCCATAGGATTTAAACAGGACTCCGAATCTCGTAACATAATATTCCAAACATCTGGAGTATAATCCAAAAACCTCAGCATATAAAGAACCAGGAAATTATCAACTGTTAGGAAAAGACAATCATCAAGTATCAACAAGTAGATGGGACAGATATTGGATTTAGATAAAGATTTTAGAGCAGCTATAATAAAAATTCCCAAAGAAAAGAGGGTGAATACTCTTGAAATAAATGGAACCATGAAAAGTCTAAGTATAGAAATAGAAGATGTAAAGGACTAAGTGAAAATTTTACAATGAAAAATACAACAACCAAAAAAAACTTTCTTAAATCTACTAATTGTAAATCTGGGAAGATTTACAATTGAATGAAATGACATTATTCAAAGACAGTGACCTCTTATAACAGTGACCACTCCTTAGGATAGCCAACCCTATTAATCATTAATACCTCTGTGTTAACTACTTGAACCACATGACTGAAAAATAGTGATTGAACTTTGCCACAGCGTTAGTCACCCCTCTTCAATAAAGTGCTCATAAATGGTACTCAGTGACCACTGAATAAACTTAATAAATAAATAGTAAGAAAGCATAAGTTCTTACAAGACAGAGAAAAATTAAGTAAAATGTGACTATTAGGTACAAGGTGCAAAACAGGTCCACCTGTTTTGTAATATATCTCAACACTCAATATGCTGTTTCTTTAAAGTGAGAAGAGTAGGTACTTAAGATATATAATATACTTGTAATATATCTCAACACTCAACATGCTGTTTCTTTAAAGTGAGAAGAGTAGGTACTTTAGTAGTAGCCTAAATCATTTTTTCTCCCTTAAAGAGACGAGTTCTCATTTTGTTGCCTAGTCTAGCCTCTAACTCCTAGGCTCAAAAGATCTTCTCACCTCAGCCTCCTGAGTATCTGGGACTCCAAGGGCATGCCACTGTGCCTAGCTCCCTAAATCATATTTAAGTGTTTAAAATATTGTTCTCAGATGGATAAATAAGTATTATACTAAAAACCAATAAAAAGCATGGTATATACAATTTTAAATCCACATAGATTTCATTTTGGTTCTCTGTTACTAGTAAATCTTCACAAAAATTTATACAAAATAACTAAATGGATATTGTAAAATTGGATTTTAAGAAGTCAATATAATTTCAGAAAAGAGTCAAGAATGGAAACAGGAAAATTAATTGACTTAGGTTTCAAAAAAGAAGGAAGTAGTCCCTAGTTTCTAGACCTGGAGTTGTATTTATAGAACTACCATACAAAATAGAGATTAACTCCAATATATCAATATTAAATTTTTAGACTAATAATCATTACTTTCAATATTTTTGTTTTTTTAGTTTTGAATTTTTAAAGTATTTATTGCTGAAATATTAAAAAAAATCTCAAGGCTCGGCGCCTGTGGCTCAACGGGCTAAGGCGCCAGCCACATATACCTGAGCTAGCAGGTTCGAATCCAGCCTGGGCCCGCCAAACAACAATGACGGCTGCATCCAAAAAATGGCCAGGCATTGTGGCGAGTGCCTGTAGTCCCAGCGACTTGGGAGGTGGAGGCAAGAGACTCGCTTGAGCCCAGGAATTGGAGGTTGCTGTGAGCTGTGATGCCACGGCACGCTATCCAGGGTGACAGCTTGAGGCTCTGTCTCAAAAACAAAAAAATAAAAAATAAAAAAAAAAATTTTAAAAATCTCAATTCTTCAATTCCCACATACATGTATACTAGAATAAATAAACCTTTACTATACATTTCATATTCATTAATCCATTTAATCAAGATATCTGAGCAGGTGGAGATCAAGAAAATACAAATCAAAACCACAATGAGATACCACTTCACACCCATTAAGATGGATATAATAAAATGCACAGAACGTTTAACTCCAAAGTTTTATAGAAACTGGAACTCCCATGTACTATTGATAGAAATGTAAAATGCTATAGTCTAAATGAAGTGTTAACATATAACGAAGAAACTCCACCCAAGATGTGTATCTCAAGAGTAATGAAAATACGTATCCACAAATGTTTACTGCAGCCTTATTTATAATAGTCTAAAAACTGAAATAACCCAAATGGTCAATGACAAATGAATAAACGAAGTATGATATATCCATACAATGGAATATTATTCACCAATAAAAAGGAACAAAGGAACACGTGTATTGTGTACAGATACACAATATGATACAGCATAAATGTTTTCAAGATTCTGCTGGCTTGGCGCCTATGGCTCAACGGGCTAAGGCGTCAGCCACGTACACCTGAGCTGGTGGGTTCGAATCCAGCCTGGGCCACCAAACAACAAAGACGGCTGCAACCAAAAAATTGGACGGGCATTGTGGCGGGCGCCTGTAGTCCCTGCTACTTGGGAGGTGGAGGCAGGAGACTTGCTCGAGCCCAGGAGTTGGAGGTTGCTGTGAGCTGTGATGCCACAGCACTCTATCCACGGTGACAGCTTGAGGCTCTGTCTCAAAAAAAAAAAAAAAAAAAGATTCTGCTAAAACAAGTAAAATAAGCCAGTCCCAGAAAACCATATATTCTTTTTATATGAAATGTCCAGAACAAAGAAATCTATGGACAAAAAGTAGATTAGTATATTAGTTAACCTAAAGCTGAGATAGAAGGAGATGGAAAAAACTGGGGTGACTATTAAAGGGTAAAAGGTTTCTTATTGGAGTGATGAAAGTAACGTGGTAATAGGTACATAACTCTATGAACATACTGCCATCGAATTTTACACTTTAAACTGAATTATGTGACGTGTAAAATATATCTCAGTAAAAGCCGTTAGGAAAAAGCTTTTAAGAAAAACAAAACAAAAAAAACCTGACCGTGAGCTTAAAAAATCGTAACTTTTTAAAAGAATTCCATATTTTCAATTGTGTGAAGTATTAAAAAGCATTTTATGGAAGATATACTCACCTGTCACTTCTCTGTTTAAATAACTTGGTAAAAAGTTTTA
>CAUYRH010179066.1:0-26574 GCA_963574655.1 Perodicticus potto
GAAGGAATTTTGAAAAGGTCGTAAAGCCGCCGTCCGCAGACTGCCCGACCGCTCTTGGGTCGGTATCCCTTTCCTACGCGTTAATTGCCGTGGATGTAAGAGCTAGACAAACAGCTTAGTAAAAATCGAGGAGTCACAGTAAGCCACCCTAAATATTTTTCCAGAGTGCTAATGGCTTCCACACTAGCTTTATGCTGCTGAGAGCTGAGAAACTGCACTTTGAATTCTGTTGTGTGTGTGTGTGTGTGTGTATATAAAACGGCCTTCTAGAAGGCTTCAGAGAGGTCTCAGGAGCTAGACAACCTGGCTAATTGTCATTACAGCCCGTTTCAACATTTATTTCAATGCCTCATTAGCCTTTTGAAATGGGACTCTCTTTCTTCCCACTAGCCCTGCCCCAAATTCACAATCCCTGCCCTGACCCCCTCTTGATAGCTGTCTAAGATGCGTCAGAGATGAGGACAAAATCTGACTCATTTTTAGTAAAGGGCTGAGGTAAAAAGCAGCAGCCAAGGCCAGGTGTGGTGGTTCACACCTGCAATCCTAGCATCTGGGAGGCCGAGGTGGGAGGATTCATTGAAGTCAGGAGTTCAAGACCAGCCTGAGCAAGAAAAATTAGCTAGCCATTGCAGTGGGGGCCGGCAGAACAGCTACTCAGGAGGCTGAGGCGGGAGGATGGCCCAGCCCAAAGTGGGTTAGAGGTTATTGTGAACTAGGCTAATGTCATGACATTCTAGCCTGGGCAAGAAATAGAGTAAGACTTTGTCTTTAAAAAAAAAAAAAAAAGCAGCCAAGAGGAATACCCTTTTTTCTTTAGTTTGAATGGAAGACATGGTTCATTTCAAAGAGCAATCATAGCATAAACTGCCATTTAAAGGGACACGGTGGAAAGGGAGCTAAAACACATTTCAAAGCTGTAGTGTACCACGTGCTCTGCATGTGACCAGCCCTACTCCTCACAGTGAATTGTTAGGTAAGTATTTGATTATTTGCACTCACAGATGAATAAGTGAACTTAGGCTAAGATAACTTTCCAAAAGAACTAAAACGTTCTGTCACATATGAGCTGGGATTTGATGCTTGAAGTCTAGTCTGTCTGACTCCAAAGCTTAAGCCATTACCTATGTAACACACAGCATCAAGTACTGTGTGGAGATGTTGCTGTTACATAATGTGCTTTCTCCAAGAAGATGTAGTTTCTAAAGAGTTCACTCAAGAGAAAACAGTGAGTTCTGAATGCAGTGGAAGTGTACTGGTTGAGGAAACGCGTGCTGTTTGCAGATAAAAAATGTTAGTGGTGCTGGGCACAGTGGCTCATGCCTGTAATCCCAGCACTGTGGGAAGCTGGGGAGCGAGAATTGCTTGAACTCGGGAGTTCAAGACTTGCCTGAGCGAGAGTGGGACCCTGACTCCTTAAAAAAAAGGAAAAACCCAGCCGGGCGCCATGGCGAGCGCCTGTAATCCTAGCAGCTTCCAGAGGCTGAGGCAGCAGGATGCCCACCGCTGGTGACTGGGGTTGCAGTGAGCTATGACACCATTGCACTCTGCTCAGGGGCATAGGATAGGACTCTGTCTCAACAACAACCACAATAAGAAAAAAATGATAGTGGCTCAACATAATGGAAGTTTTTTCTCACTCATGGAAATCCATTTCAGAGGTGGTGAAGATGTGGTTGGGGTGGATAGTTCAGCAACCCAGATTGTCATCTTGACATTCAACATCCATAGTTGCTCTGGTGGGCAACATGTATCAGCAAACCAGCAGATGGGGGTTGGGGGGAAGGAGCAGAGCATTATATGGGAAGTTTCTATGGGTCAGGCCTGGAACAGATATGTCACTTCTGCCCACATTCTATTGGTCCAAACTCAGGCATATGACCCCATCTGATTGCAAAGCAAGCCTGGGAAATTAATCTAGCTGTGTACTGAGGAGGGAGTGGAAATAGGCTTAGTAAATAGCCAATAAGTCTCCCCGTAAGAATTGAATGAGGAGTCTCATCCAATAGGGAAAATGGGTCCCAGAGACAAAGTGCCATAGAGTGGCTGATGTGAAAAAATTCTGACCTTCAGATGTTTAGTTGTTTTTGATAAATTGTGTCTTGGAATAACGACAAATGGCTTGGCCATCCCTCAAAATCCTTTGGCTGTTTGCAGTAGATGATGGATGCCTTGAAAACACCCCAGACACAGCCGAGTTCAGTCGAGAATTCCAGTTGCACCAGCACCTTTTTGACCCGGAACATGACTATCCAGGATTGGGCAAGTGGGTAAGTCCAATCTTAATTGTGTTCTGAAGATACTGATGGCAGAGAGAAACAATACAAATGGGGGAGAGAAGAAAAACGTTTAGAAGCTGATTTTTGAAAATTCAGAATTCTATGGTTGAGAGGATGTGATTAAGTGATTATTATTCCAAATCACACTTATGGGTCAAGGCAGCCATATCTCAAATCCATCCAAGGAGACAGGAATCTAACATTAGCTCCAGTCTCTGGAGGCTTCTACTCCGCTCTACCGCACAGCCTGTGTCATGTACGTTCTAAAGTCTCAGCAATGTTTCATGCAGCTCTTACAAGATTTTATTGAAAGTATATGATTTTACCAGGTTTGGTGGCTCATGTCTGTAATCCTAGCACTCTGGGAGGCTGAAGCAGGAGGATCCCTTGAGCAGGTTGATCCCAAGAGCAACCTGAGCAAGAGCAAGAGCAAGACCCTGTCTCTACTAAAAATAGAAAACCTATCCAGGCATTGTGGTTGGTGCTTATCATCCCAGCTGCTTGGGAGGCTGAGGCAAGACGACCACTTGAGCCCAAGAGTTTGAGGTTGCTATGAGCTACAATGACACCATAGTACCCTACCCAGGGTGAAAAAGTGAGACTCTGTCTCCAAAAAAAAAAAAAAGAAGTATATGATTTTCTAAAAACAAAACAAAACACTGAGAAAACTTGCAAGTTTGATCTCTAGACTAAGGGAGATGATCTCTGCAGATCAATGGGAAAAAAGATGCCAGAGCTCAGAAACAGAAAAATGTGATTCTGCTTTACAGAAAGAGAGAAATAATTCCAAAGTGTGAGCTTGCTGTGAGTCCCAGCAAGTACGTGTAGCTGTCAGTCCTTAGGGAAGTTGTTTATAAGCACTTAGAAAGAGAAATCATGAGCACTTGGCATCAGTGTGCTAAAAAAGAATCTTGCCAATCTAATTGTATTGTTTTGTTTGCCAGCACCAGTCAGCCAGCTGGATGAGGGAAATGGAATGGGCATGGTGCATTTGGGCTTGAGCGAAGTCTTTGACAAGATCCTTTATGATCCCCTACTGGGAGAGGTGGAGAGACACGGCCTCGGCAACAAAATGTTACCAAATGGGAGTCTGTTAAAAAAGAGTCCCTGTCAATAGGGAGGGATGTTTCACAGGGTCTCCTGCGTGTCTCAGTGCTACCCTACTGCACATTTTTATCAATGTTTATAATAAAAATATATCAGACGTGTACTTACCAGATTGTCCAAGGATGACACACAACTGGGAGGGACAGCACTGCCTGATGGCATTGGGATTCAAGAAGATCCCAACAGGCTGGAACAATGAGCCAAAAAAGATCCAAAATGAAGAGGTGCATGGCTATAAGCCTGCGGTCGGGCCTACATAATCACATGCTAACGCCTCATGAGAACAGTGAGGAAATACCAGGAATGCCACTCACAACAGTGGGTGGCCACTTCATCAGTGGAGTGAGGGAATGAATGTGTGAGCAAATATTCCAAATTGCCTAAGCCCTTCTAAAGTCCTCCATCCCTCTCTGCTCATTACTGGCAGCTTTCTACTTAACTAAAAATATCAAAATCTCAAGACTAAACTCCTTGCCTTTCTGCTACACTGTTTTAAAGATAGACATCCCAAGAGCAGAGAGAGGGAAGGAGTGAGGGGGGTGGGGTCTTGGGGCCTTGGTGTGTGCTACACCTTTTGGGGGCAAAACGCGATTGTAAGAGGGACTTTACCCAACAAATGCAACCAGTGTAACATGGTTTCTTGTACCCTCAATGAATCCCCAACAATAAAAAAAAAAAAAAAAAGACAGACATCCCTGCTCATTGATGACCACTTCCATTTTTTTCAGCACCTTGCTTCAACACCGCATTGAGTCAATTTCCTCTGCCTTCAATGCACACACATCTCTCATCTTAAGACAGTAAAGGACCACCACCCCTAAGCTAATGTTGCTCCCCAGTTTTGCATCATTCTGTCTCTCTTCTCTTTCGTAAGCAGTTCTGTTAGGAAAAATTGGTTTGTGGAATGATTTTCAAACCTAGTGGCAGTGTTAAATATGTTGAACCAAATAGAAAACATCTATGGTTTCTCAGATAAGAGACTAAAATCAGGAGAGCTTTCCATAAAAGAGGTTATCCTGGTGGCACGTTAAAGGATGAGATTAAGAGAGAAGAGACTAAAGTCAGGAAGGAAATGAGATACTCGGTTCTAGTGATGATGGCTTTGAACAGAGAGAAGAAGAGTGAGAATCAAAGATATTTCAAAGAAGGAAAAAACTATCCAGAATTGGTATATGGCATACTTAGCAAGAGGAGAAAAGATAAAATATGTAAGGTTTTTATGAAATGGATAGTATGGACTTTTCCTCAGAGGGCATTTTAAAAAGAAAGAAAAAAGGAACAGAGGTAGGAAGGAGGGAATAAAGAGAGAAGAGAGACCGAGGGAAAGAGTAGAAGATTACAGAGGAGCACGGGGAAGGGATCCACAGGGGATGGGCAAAGTAGTGCCAAACAGAAGCATGGGCCAGGTTCAACAAGTAGAAGATACTGAGCCTGCTCCATTCCGGGCACCGTGTGGGACATCTGGTTTTCAACAGCCAGCGGTACACAGTACTAGTCTCCAAAGAGCTTACAGTCTTGTGGTTGAGATGAATCACATGGAAATAAAATGAACCTGACTTAGCGCCGTTCAGCTTCAGGTTCCAGCTGTACTCTGTGATTCGGGTGCAATTAATGGCAAAGGTGGAAGCCAAAGGTATAAGAAGATGGGACCAGTGTAGCTGTTGGTGCAGTCACACCACTGAGGGGGTCAAGAGCAATGAAGAGGGCAGCTCTGAGGTCTCAGGTGGGAGGGCACCCAGTAGGCTGGCGATGAGACAAAGGAAAGAAGGAGGGAAGGGAGAAGGGTGGAGACTAAGAAAGGTCCGGGTGAGGGCAGAGAGCCCATTTGGTGTTGTGGCAGGTGGGAAAGATGGGAACTGCTCTCTTTCCAACCGTCTTCACCAATTCTTGAAAGCCTGTACGGATTTCTCTAACCAAGTTCCACTCACTGCCAGCACTCCAGTAAGAGTCCAACCACTGTCCCTCGTGAACTTGGCATCCTTGTCTAAACCCTGACTTGGGGTCCTCTCAGTCATTCCCAATTCTTTGTCTTCATTTGAGTTAAAGACTAGACTTCAGGACACATGACAAAGGAAAGAACTATTAAGACCAAGGACCAGGAGCAACATTTGCACACATTTTATCATCTGTAACTATGTGTTTGTTTAAATTTTAGTTTCCTTGTTTATTTTCTCATCACCCGCTGGAAGTAAACCGTGATTTTCATGATCTTCACGTGGAGGTGTGGGTAGAGAATGTCTTGCTTTCCTAGGCTGGGACCCCCACATCTTCCTCACTGTTGGTACAGAATGACAGCCTCAAGCTTGTCTTCAGCTCAACCATCCTTTAAGTTAACGAAGTCATCATCTTTCCTAATAGAACTGCAGACAATACCCGGCTTCCTTATTCACTCATAACGTTCCCCTGTTTTTGACATTAGCTGGAGCTGAGCTGCTTCTTTTGCGATGATTCACGTATTATAAATATCACCGTCTGCCTTGTTTCCTGCATTTCTTTCTCTTTGTTACTGCATCAAGACACATTTATTAAATGTGCATCATATGCCTTCCAGGCCCTGCATTAGGTCATGGGAATACAAAGATAAATGGTAATTGGAAATGCATTACATAATACAATAGTAAAAGGTAATATTTATTGAGCACATACTATGTGCCAGACATTATACTAAATACTTTGTCTCAGTTACCCCATTCGTTCTAAGTATCCTTATCACTCTCGTTCTACAGATGAGAAAATGAGGGTTTAGGAAGCTGAGGAGCACAGAGCTGGTGACAGGCAGAGCTGGATTTGAACCCAGTCCTCTGCCTCCAGAGTTCTTGAAACACTGAATACATTCTCTGTCTTTGTATGGCTTGTTGCTGACAGTGTTTCCTCTGCAGCGCTTCTATTGAGTCCTGTCAAGAATTGATTGCCTTTCAGACATGTGTAGTAAATGCAGCACTGGGGAGCTACTTAGAGGACAGTTACCCCATATAGATATGCATGTTTAACAGCAGAGTGTTATTTACTTGGGAAAAAGTTGCCTCACAAAACAGATGTTTCTCTTTTCTAAAAGCTCCTTTAGCTGGGCGCAATGGCTCATGCCTGTAATCCCAGTGCTCTGGGAGGCCGAGGCAGGTGGATTGCTTGAATTCAGGAGTTGGAGACCAGCCTGAGCAAGAGCGAGACTCTGTCTCTAAAAACTAGCCGTGTGTTGCAGTGGGCATCTGTTTTTCCAGCTACTCAGGAGGCTGAGGCAAGAGGATCCCTTGAGCCCAAGAGTTTGAGGTTGCTGTGAGCTATGACACCATGGCACTCAACGCCAGAGCACCTGAGTAAGACTCTGTGTCAAAAACAACAACAACAACAAAGAAAGTGAATGCTCCTTCACCCCTTTTTATCAGCAGATGATCATATCTTGAAGCCTCAGGGAGAAGTGGAGGACAAGGACCCTCTGTGACTTTGTCTTTCATAACCTCAGCAAGTTTGATGCCCTTGGGTTGGTCTCAGGTTGCCATGTGATCGGACTTGACTAGACTATGGCTTTTTTGATAGGTCCTGCTTAGCACTTCATGTCGGGAAGCACACGGCATCAGTTTGTCCCATGACCGCTAGTGTTAACTCCATTCACCTGACTAAAGTGAGATTCACCAGGTTTCTCTGGTGTAAAATTATCATTTTTCCTTTCAAAAGTAACAGTTAATCTCTGGGAAGGTACTTTGAGCAAATGTTCTGCTCCGCATTAAACTTTTCTAAAAAATATTCGAATATTAGGGGGTACATGTGTTTTGTTCACGTACTTTGTTTTTGCATGCATTGAGTCGAGGTTGTAAGTCTGCCTGCCCCCCTGGCAGTGTGCACCATAGCCAAATCTAGCATCCATCGGTGACACTCACCAGAATCAATTATAACTATGATAGCTGCAAAATTGTGACTTCCTTACTCTACTACTCTTGCTGCACTTACTAGACGGCATTCTGCTCTAAGCATGTGTTCCCCTGCTTCCCTATTTATTTACTTACAAGTGTGTTTATTTAGTATCACTATGGACTCATGGACTCCCATTATTATTTGTTTTACTGTTTAAACTGTCCCAGATTTGGCCAGTGAGAATCTCTTCAAGCTGGCTTTTCTTTTTTTTTGACATGACTCCATCATTTTTAAAGTACTTTCTTACTTTTCAACCTGATTAGATAGTCCAGCTTCCTTCTTCCTCATATTTGTCCTGCCCTGGCTCTGGAATCAGGATTTCTTCAAGAAGGCCCCCTGGTTCCATTTGGGGATGTGGTTTGAAACCAGGACTTGTGCAGTTGCCCAGAATCTTGATGACCCAATGGAAAGCCCTTTTAACAAGCTCATCACCACTGACACAGAAAACAGGTTCACCACTCACCAAGGAATCAACAGGGAGCGGGTGACAGGAGAGGGGTTTGGTGTCTTCTGGTATAATTCTTTTACCCACAGTACACATGCCAGTCCTCAGCATTAAGCCCATACAATAACAGGGCTAGTCAAAATTGTCCCAGCCACTTTCATGTAGAGGGGGGGAAACATTATCCTGCTAACCCTAAACCTAACTCTTGAGGAAACACAGGGACCGTCTTTGAGGGGAAGACTAGCCAGACCTTTTGCATTTCTTTCTGAATATAGGCCCTTGTGAGTATCATCTGTCTCGAGATCTTCTAAGGGAGATTTAGATGATGCTGATGCACAGTGGAAATCTGCTGGGTCTGGTTAGCAGTCTCACTGCACGGTACTAGCTCTCAAGTCCCTGGCTGCTGCCTCCAGCTCAGGCAGCTGAATACCATGGTGCACATGAAGAAGCCACTGTCCTCACCTCCTTCTCCCTCACCTGTACCACCCTTCCCAGCTCTGGCATGAATTCCCAGGACATTCTCTGCATCAAGAGTTCTTACATTCCCAGAAAGGCCATCATAGACCAACAGGAATGAGCCTGACAGCAATGTCCTCATTCTTCAAGAGAGCAATCTGAAAGTCTGCCTTTCCTCCCTCCTGATATTGAACTGATCTGTGCCCCAAGTGAGTAGGAGACAGAGGCTGTACCCAGTCCTGGTGACTTGGGCTCCTTCGCTCCCTGACAGGGACTCCCTGCAGAGCTGAGGCTGGGCTAGAGATACGCATTGTCACTTGCAGATGAGATAGATTTTAATGAACGTGAGAATGATGAAGCTTATTTTGGCATTTGTCATTTTCACTTCCAAATCTACCATAAAGAAAAAAAACTATCTTTATAACCAGACAGCTCAGAGGATGCAAGTGTTGTATAAACATGTTCCTTACCAGAACCTTGTCGCCTTCTTTTTTTAGAATCTATGCTACAGTAAATTTTATTTAGAGCAAAATGAATCACCTCTTTTCTATATTATTTTCATTCTGATTTAAAAAAAAAACAAATAAATAAAATGACACAAGTACAGCACCCGCAAATCCCCGTCTCCCTCCCTGCCTTCAGGTTAAGTGTTCTTTCCTTTACAATCTCAATAGAAGGAAATCTGTTGAGCATGTGTCTGATATTCTAGAGCTCATTTGAGTCTTCTATGTGTTTCCAGCAATATGTGGAAACACTTATACAAACTGTGGTAACAGAGCCCTTTTCTCCCTCCACCCCCTGCCACCCAACATAACTTTCCTTTCTGCCAAGAAGTTTTTTGGCAGTTTTTAAAAGGTTCACTCTATTAAAAATGTTATAGGCCAAATGGTTTTCCAATTGTCTTGACTGGGGGCTCCAGCTTAAGCCACAGAAGGAATGGTTGCAGAAGTCAGAATGGCTTGTTTATTTACATAGAAGATTGTTGTTAATAGTCAGACACTACTCGAGAGAACAGTTTATGTGTACAGTGCATAAAAAGGGAGCGAGATACAAAAATAAAAGAGATAAAATTGTTTATTGTAAACAAGGGCTGTTCAAAAGGGCGAGATGGTTTTCCAGTGCCTCTTGCATTTTAGAATGTCATCTTTTCCTGTTTGTGTGATTGTTGATGATACTGGTGTGCCTCGGGGCATTGCAGAGGACTTTATTAAAAGCTGCACAACCACCAGCTTTTCTCTTGTGATCTATCTTTCTGACACGACATTCCTTTCATCTAGTTTTGTTTCCAAAATATGTGTATGCAGATATTCAGGGTACACACCGAATATTGCTTTTAGAATAGACATTTTCCAAATCTAATCCATACTTCTGCATCCGTGTTTTCTTTCCTCCTCTCTCTAGAACAAGAAACTGCTTTATGAGAAGATGAAGGGAGGACAGAGACGGAAGCGGAGGGTAATGTGCGGCCAGCCGGGTTGTTGTTGCGATGCTTGGAGCTTTCTGAGTGGGGCAGTGGGCGAGCTGGAACCCTCGCTTGTGGCAAAGTAGCGGAGTGGTCCTGTGCGAGGAGGGCCACGCCCAAGAAGGCAGCCCTTGATTCAGCCATTGTTTCCCCCAAGCTTTCGTGCATGATTTTTAGTGAAAGACTCAGTTTCACGGTGATTGTATCACCTGCCCTCCATTCAGGGAATGTGTACTTTACCCCTCCCGTGTGGGTGGGATGCTTGTGCATGCAGGGTGCATGTGAAGGGAAACGTCTGTTCTCAATGGGTCTGCAGGCCCGTAGGGGAAACTGATCACACATATGCACCAATTCTATAAAGAGAAACCGAGGAGTGATGAACTGCATGCTGTAAGCAATAACAGTAGAACCTCTGTAAGTTGACCACCCGAAGGACTGTAGCAAACTGATCAACAAGCAGTGGTCAACATAAGGAATTAGGCCTACTGTACTGATACATACATGTGGTGCGTGGCTGGTCGGTAAAAATTAGGTCAACTTAAGGAGGTGGTCGGTGCAGGGATGTGGTCAACTATGCAGGTGCTACTGAATTTTGAAGAAATGTGGGAGCAAAAGATGAAATGAACAAACCTTAATTTCTCTTACGTATCTTTCTCCTTGGCCTAGCCAGATTGATGTAAAATTCAGTAGATCCATAATATTTATTTGCTGACTGCTGAATTTATTGCAGGCTTATTTTTAACCATCCCAGGGCCCCCAAGGGAGAAACTTAGTCGAGGTGTTCCACATTCATCTACTTCATCTATGATGTTGCCTCATGTAAAATGCAATATCCAATTTGCACCGGGTTTCCAAGGCAACTATGACGGAGAGTTAATGAGTGATCAAGGTCCATTCTGCTAATGAACCATAAGGGCCTGGCCACTTACCTCTTTTGCCAGTCAGAGGCAGGGGGAGGAATCCTGCTAGTAAAGTGCTATGAAATATTAATCATTTTAGTTAAAATATACAAATCTGCCCATATACCCAAGGCCATTGACTGTGTATTCAGAAGAGCAAGTGCCTGGATCCTCACAGCATTTGGGAATCTACAGAGTGGTGATTGTGGCCATTCTGAATAGTTTAGCCAAATCCAGGCAGGGAGTGTTTTAAGAAGAGTGTAGAGTTGCTGGCCTCAGCATTGGTCCTCAGGCCCCCACAACAGAGGGTTCCAAACCCCTTTTCTACCTGACAAAACAGAAGACCGCTGGCCAATTTTTTATGCAAGAAGTAGAAAATTTTTAAATCTGGAAATAAATCATTTTTGGGAGAGTTAACGGAGTTATTAGGGTTTTTTTCCCTTGGTTATTACAGCTTCTGATAGCAGCTGGTGACAGGCAGAGTACAAAGGGTATAATGTGGTCTTGAGAGAACATCAAGAAATTCTATTCTAAGAGCTCAGAATACACATAATTTACCAGTAGGATGGTTTGAATATCTCCCCACGCACAACAAGAACATTTCCAAATAAGATCAATGACTGACCCAAAATGAATAACTTAGCATGAAGCTTTAATTGTCTCTGCTTCCTGGCCTACCATTCCTTCTGCCCTGACTCAGTGAATGACCATGGGTCAAGATTTAGGTCATTTTTCCATGAGACCAGTGATTACCAAAACTCAGAATTCTGGCTAAGACACATGTTATGAAAGATTTTACTTTAGCCTCAACTTCCTCCACATTGAAAAGGCTTAGAATTTAGGAAAAGAAGGGTCACTTTGACCCAGAGTTATCAAATTCTCCCTATTCTTGGGCATCTATGAGGTCCCGTTCTCATAGCATAAACCATGACCTCTCTGGACTGATGGGGAAACAGAAGTTACATCCGCCATAGTCAGACCTCAGATACGGTGTGTCCAAATTGACTGAA
The DNA here is from genome assembly GCA_963574655.1 of Perodicticus potto. Classification (NCBI taxonomy): domain Eukaryota; kingdom Metazoa; phylum Chordata; class Mammalia; order Primates; family Lorisidae; genus Perodicticus; species Perodicticus potto. Next base: position 11,565 of record CAUYRH010179066.1, read on the forward strand.
GAAGACCTTAACCACCCCCTCCAGCACATGAATCAATGGAAATAAATTATGGACTTGCTTTTATGAAAAATCAAGCCTTCCTTCAGTGAAACTTACTCAGCATCTGCCATGGTTTCCAGAGCACATCAAAAGCAAGGATCCAGTCCCAAAGGTTCTTCTAGTAGGCAAAGGAGAAAAATGTTTTCTGTATAACCTAATCTGTTTCTTACCCAAGTGAAAAGATACATATGTAAGTGCCTTGGGTACTTCACAGCATGATTAAAACCAATGCTCATTATCATCATCACTCCTAAGTGTTGGGTTCAATATTAGCAGTTAAATGTTTGTCAGAAAAGCTCACATGATTGTTCTTTTTTCTTTTGCATGAATTTTTTTTCTCTTCTCCTCTACCTCTGGCATTTCCAAGGTAGTAAAGTCCAAATCCTGTGGAAGTGAAGGTCCTCAAGTGAGACTTTCTTACATGAAAGTCCCTTACCAAGAGGGATCTCCCCAATGTCACAACCAAGCCTCAAGGGTTTTTATAAGACTTTCTATACTTGTTCAAATCCAAATGAATTTCTAGTTTTTTCACAAATAAAACATCAATTTACTTTAAACTCTTACAGATTTTTTAACTCTTAAGCTGTATCTTGTTACTATTTGAGATCTTATTTAAACAGTTATTGACCTTTTAATCCTATTTTTGATAAACACAAACATCTCATATCCTATTTTAAGATAATAGAATTTCTAGAATAAATATTATTACTCAAAAACAAAACATTATGATACTGAATAAAGTTTTTCAGTCCATACTTGTTCCACTTACCCAAAGAGTCTGATATGATCTTCTGGGGGTGGGCTGAACCACTGTAGTTGACAAAAAGGATGTTCATTATTTTAAATATTTGAAAGATGACTTCCCATCAAGGTGCTGTCTTTTTGAGGCATGTCACTTTTCTCATATATAAATATATATATATAGGCATTTCTCACTTTGAAATTCTTACCGTGTGTGTGATGCATATTTGCAGAGTGAGTTAGACCTTTCATGATTCATGCTTTTCCCAGTCAGGGTATGGAAGAACATTTACAAATATTACATTCAAATTTCATTCCTTCTTGTTTGGAGAACATCCACTCATCTTTCCAAAGAGTCCTGGCAGGCCATGTCGTATGGACATGAGAGACCCAGCTGTGAACTGGCTCCATTCATTCATGAAAACAGCATGCAACAGGACTGCTGGTCATTTGCAACCAACCATAGCTTCTTTTTCTTACATTATTGGAGGGCAACTTCAATAAATATCTCCCACAACTTTTGATTTTTTCCCTGCTTTCTAAAAGGACTGTTTTATAAAGCTACAATTACTAGCTTTATACACCTCAAACATAGATGTGTATTAGAGAAGGAATGGAAAAACCTTTACTTATTCAGAATACCAACAGATGAAAGAGATTTTAGAGAATGGAGGCTTGGGTCAAAAACCAAGGACACTTCTGATGACTTTCTTTTTTTCGTCAGCTGTTGAATTTGACTGAGGGAAGGTGGAAATGATTTCTAGAACACCCAATGAATTCTTTTCAGTAGAATATTGGCATGGAAGAGTCGGTCACAGCAACAGAATGAGCTGTGACCAGTCTTCAGATGCTAACTCCCAATTGGCCCTACTCTTGTCTTCTTTAGAACATTCATCTTGTAAAATAATTTAATGCATTTCGGATTCCCTCTGTTACCTAAATAGAGCCATAGAATAGCAATTTTCTTTCATACAAGGTTCCATGAGAGCTTATGAGCTAGTTTACCTCAAATCTTTGCACCAAAAATAATTTTTTAAAAACCCACATTGCATCTGATAAAGAACCCTATAGTTGTGTGAAAAAGACAATTAGAGATATCTATAAGTCAGTGTTTCCTAGCCAGATATCTGGAGTAATCATCTGGTAGGTGGTAGGTACTACTGTTCTCTTGTCAACCCAATAGGCCAGACACAATTCTTGTTTACTTCTTTTCTATGACGTTCGGGTTTGATGTTCACATGTAATACCTAGCCATACTTTTTTTCTTTTCAGAGTGTCAATCCGTATCTGCAAGGACAGAGACTGGACAATGTTGTTGCAAAGAAGTCTGTCCCCCATTTTTCAGATGAGGATAAGGACTCGGAGTAAAGAGAAGATGCTGGGTGGTTGCCCACAGCGCCTGTTAGCTGTCAGCATTGCTTACGTGCACGCGTTATTAGAGCCCCCAGGAATGGCAGCATGTTTCTGACGTAGATAATCATGGATAAAAAGCAGCATTGCCCTTCACATTGACAGCTCTGCTTTCTGCTAAATTGAAATGAGAGGCTTTTTGTTTGTTTGTTTTTTCAACATGCATCTGCAATGAGCACCAAAATTAAAATGTATATGTCAATAAACAGCAAGACTGGGAAATGCTCAGATTTCTTGCAATTTAAAATGGTGTTTGGAGCTGTACTGATTTGGCCAAGTCTCTAAAAAGCTGGCATTTGATTTTGATTATGTATTTGTCCAGCCCTTGGGCGTTGTTACACACCAGTAAAGAGGGCTGTACTCAAGGGGGGGGGGAGCTGACACATTCCACTTGGCTGCGTCTTTATAAATATATATGCCAGCATTGGTGTGGGGCATCTTTTAGTTTATTTTTTTATTTTAATTTCAGATTAATATGAGGGTACAAACCATTATGTTTGTGTTTGTAAGGTAAGGTCCCTGTTGTAGTTGTGCCCCTCACCCAGGAGGAATGCTATATACCCTTTCACTGTGCCCATCAGGTGACAGCACACTAATTCCTCCCACCCCCTACTCCCAGATTGAATTAAATTGAGTTTTTCTCTTGTATGGGTGTGTATCAGTTTGTCTACTGGCTTCATATTAGTATTGAATACATCGGATACTTGCTTTTCCATTCTTGTGATATTTTACTAAAGAGAATGCCCTCCAACTCCATGCAGGTTAATAAAAAGATGTAAAGTTTCCATCTTTTTATGGCTGAATAGGATTCCATGGCATATGTATACACCACAGTTTATTAATCTATGCATGGATGGGTGGGTACTTGGGTTGATGTCTTTTTATTTAAAACATAATAAATATGATTTCTTTGTTTAATAGAACAGCCTTTGTTTAATAGGACATGAGCTTATCAGATTCTAACAATAATGCTTGACTATATGAAGCCAGTATTATCCCCATTTTACACATGGTAGAACAGAGACCTATTCAATACTCCATTGGAAGCAGTCAGCAAATTCCGGGATGGGAAAACTCCACAGCACAAGTAACCTAGCTATTTTCAACAAGTAGATGGCAGAGAGGGAAAACGGCAGGGCAGTGGTTCTCAACCTTCCTAATGCCGTGACCCTGTAATACAGTTCCTCATGTTGTGGTGGCCCCCAACCATAAAATTATTTTCGTTGCTACTTCATAACTGTAATTTTGCTACTGTTATAAATCGTAATGTAAATATCTGATATGCAGGATGGTCTTAGGCGACCCCTGTGAAAGGGTCATTCGACTCCCAAAGGGGTCGCGACCCACAGGTTGAGAACTGCTGCGGTAGGGAACTATAATAGATGTTAAAAGACTTAAGATACATCTGAACCAAACACAATGTGTGTATGGATATTATTTGTATCCTGACTCAAAAAAATCAAATTAAGAAAAACACCGATCAGATAAGCGAGGAAGTTTGAATAGTAACTGGATACTTGGTGCTACTTAAGTGTTACATAATGTTATGGCTATGTTTTTAAAAGAGCCCCCTTATCTCTTAGGGATAAATATTGAATCATTTACAGATGAAATGATATAATGTCTTAGATTTGCTTTAAAATAATCCAGTGGTAGTGATGGGGTCAAAGTGGGAAGGAATTGGGGATACAGATGGGTAGATATCAGCCATACACTGAGAGCTGTTGAAGCTGGGTCATGAGTACAATTAAAGGTTAAGAAGTAAGAGTAGACCTTGGTAAGAACTGGTCTGGAAATAGCAACACAGGACAAGTTGGGAAACTTTTCTGGATAAGGAGTAGAAAACGTGAGGAAGGCAAAAGGGAGGTGGATGAAGAGAGTTCCCCCAGGGCACTGTGGAAGGGCGTAGCAGAGGGGTCCATGGGAGAGAAAATCTGGTTGGGAGCAGTGAGGGGTCAGAGTGGCTGGGAGGAAGGAAAACATCTTGGAGGCAGGAGAGAAGGGGGACCTCCACCAGGCTGGTAGACTCGGAAAGGCCCTTTCTCTCTGGGTGGGACCTGAACCACAGGAAAGGGTCATTAACCTCCTGTCTCTGTCAGTCTTTCCACTGTGCTCCAGCCCAGGATCTTTGAAACCAGGGAAGTGGTCAGAGTCACCTGGGGACATGTGGAGAACAAAAGAAGACTTCCGTCTACCCCATCCCACCCCACCCCCACTCCTTCCAGGGGGACTGAGTTCCTCTAGCTGACAATCTAGCTATTTTAAATAAATGTCCCCATTTCCCCGGCTCTCCTGTCCCCTCATCCAATGCAGTTGCAGCTTGGTGGTTACCATTGTTCTGTGGCAGATAGAGCACGGGGAGAATTCTGGGCGGAGTCCCCATTATGTGAGGCACCATAGCCACTGACCCTGCTGGCTTTCCCACTGTGGGCATAGACGGCTGGAGGCCAATCCCCACCCCAGCACGCCCACGGCATGAGAGCAAGTGTGCAATGGACGCCAGCCTTGAAGAGAATTTCCTCTGCTCTTGTTTTTGGGAGAGGGAAAAAAAAGTAGATGGTTGAGTGTTTTCTATAGCAGTGTCCAAAGACATGCCCCCCCTGAACCCTCACCACCACGGTCTACAAAGTGCGTCATGCGCCAGGTCACCAGGCTGAATCTTCTAGGGACGGCTCTTCCAAATGTCTTTGCACCTGGTGATGCAGAATAGTACAGGACACATCTGGGATTCTAGGAAGGACCAAACTGAAGTGTTTCTGCCAGGGAGTTGGGGGGGGGGGCCTGCCTGGGTTGACCAGCTACCCAGAGGTGATAGGAAAAAAAAAAAAAAGAAAGCTGGAGTTGTCCAAATGATCTATAGTTCCACACTCTGCCGCACAGCAAGAAGTGCAGGACTGTCCACTCTACACGTCCCAAGGTGCCTGGAACAGAATTCTCCCGTGCTCTATCTGCCACAGAACAATGGTAACCCCCAAGCTGCAACTGCATTGGATGAGGGGACAGGAGAGCCGGGGAAATGGGGACATTTATTTAAAATAGCTAGATTGTCAGCTAGAGGAACTCAGTCCCCTGGAAAGAGTGGGGGGTGGGTGGTATGGGGTAGATGGAAGGCAGGGCTAATCATTACACCTGCTACCGGCTGGTGAAAATGGACAGAAGAGAAAGGGAGCAGGGAGACAGTAGGGGGTGTAGACTGAAAATGGTGGAGAAGCTCTATTTGGGGGATTCTTAATGCAATGACCCACAGAAAATACCGCTCTACGTGTAACACGGGGAGGCAGCACCACTAAGAAATGGGAAGGAAGCAGCAGTGAAACAAACCACCGGCTCTGACACAGAGGCGCCCACCTCATGTTCTGGGGACATTGCAGAGACCACTGGAATGGGGGATTGGGAGAGTAAGGACCTAGGACACTGAGTGGGGACAGGACTGGGCGGGATGCTATGTCCTGTTCAGAGCCCAGTTAACTCCACATCTGCAAAAGCCCCCCCTCTGCACTCCAGTGATCTCATGATTACCACAAAATTAAAACACAACACTAAATAGATACCGCCCCTCCTCTGATACCCACGAACCGCATTGTTTAGCCAAACCTTCCTTGGAGCCGAACCTTCCCCAGTGCAGGAGCCAGCAGTGGGTGAACACCCAACTCGGGGGTGGGGAGACGACGCAGCCGAGCAGCGGAGCTGCTGGGGGCGCGGGGGGCTGCTGGGTTCCACCCACACGCTCCAGGTCCCACCTGCAGCCGCAGCTCTTCCACGTCTTTAGAAATCATTCAAACGGCTATGTGGCCTCCTGGGAGGTGCCCCCAATCCCTCCGTAAGAACACCTGTAAACCTCTGTCTAAGAACCCCGACATACTTCAGCAGAGAGAAGGGCAGGAGTGAGAGAAAGGTCCGCAGACTCCTTGCGCCCCGCTACCCCGCTGTTGGAGCCGGGTATCGTGGAGGCCTGACACCACCTTGTGGGGCGCAGGTGCCGCCCGGGAAAGCTCCCAGGGGGCTTCCTGCTTGGGATATGACGTTCACGTGCTCTTAATTCACAGTCACAGTTGCTTCCCAGGTTACGATCCAGCTCCAGGCGCATATGGAGCTGCTCCAACACTACCACTTCCTCCCCACTCCCCAAGGACCAGGGAACAGCTCTCTCAAAAGCAGAGGAGGTCCCAGGACAATGGGACCTTATCAGGCTCTACTTACACAGCCCAGGGGAGCCAGGGGCCCTTCCTCCAGGACGGCGACTCCTTCTGTTTCTGTTGCAGGTGGTCTCCCCATAAACACAGGAGATGCTGGCTTTGGAAGGGTCCTGTCTTGGGGCACCCAGTTAAATCTCTGCAGACGGCATCCTGCACTGAACAGTGGGGACAGCCGAGCGTCTCTCTCCGGCTCTGGGATGCATTCATGAACATTTCAGGAGTCAGGACTGTTCCAGGCAGGGAGGCGGAAAGATCTGTGAACTTAAGACACTCACAGCGTAGGGAGGCCCGGAGGACAGGAGCTGCCTGCCCTATGGCAGGATCTGCCGCGCATGATGAGGACACAGAAGAGGGGCAGCTTAACCACGGGGTAGATCAGGAAAGGAACCCAGAAGACCACCCCGGGCTGAGTCTGGAAGAAGTTTTTCTAAGCCAGAACGTAAATAGAAGGCAAAATATTTCAAGCAAAGGAGCTGTGCAAAACTGTCAAGAGAGAGACTGTCATGTGTGTGTGGGTGTGGGGGGGGGCAGCCATGTGTGTCTGGTCCTCGTTTAAGGGGGAACATGTAAAGGAGAGCAAAGAGGCCGGGCTCATGTGAGTGAGGCAGTGACCATGTCATGGGGAGCCATATGGTCATGCCAGAGTGTGCATTTTATCCTGAAGGAGATGGGGAGGCCCAAAGGGATTTCATGAACTGTAGAAACATTATCAAGTTTATAATTTAGAAATATCACTAAATGAAGTGATCTACACCGGTGACAGTGTATAGACCAGGCCAAATTCTGTTCAAGTTTACAATCTAGACAAGGCAGAACAGGAGGAAGGGGGTAAGAGAAATACAAATACTGACCTTTCCGGGCACATAGAAATTGCAGGCCTTAGAGCTATTTGTAAAGACTCAGTGCTGGGCACGTGGGTGTGTGCAAGGCAGCTCAGTTGCAGAACATTTAAGGTTAATTCGAGGAGAGTAGAGATTCCAACATATTGGGTAGGCCCTCCTCCCAGAGACTTTCACCTAGATGTGATAAAGTCAAGTCAGAAGTCACTCTTCCCCCTCCGTGAGCTCTCCCTGCTCTCCCACCCTCCCCCTCCGTGAGCTCTCCCGCACACCCCCCTGCAGTCCCTGCTCCCAGGCGTAATAAGCATCACTGTACTGACAGAGCAGGTCCGAATGACAGGGTTCATTTAAACCCCCTCCCTACATTTTACAGATGAATTGATTGAGACTGAGAGGTCCCATGACTCAGCCAAGACCCCACAACTAGGAAGTGTCAGAGTTTAAACTTGAATTTAGGTCTCTCTGTGGTGCCGTCCCTGCACCACACTGCAACCTGACCCTTGCTTATTATGTGTCTGCCACGTTCTGCTGGCTGATGAGCTCCTTAAGGCTGTAGACTGTGTCTCAGTTTTACTCTAATCCTGATACCTCGCATAGGGCCTAATAAAGGCAGTAACTGTTAGCTGAAGGAAGTGGGCATCATGAAGGTTTAGGAGAAGCCACAAGAGGTTAATCCTCTTAGACTATGTGTAAAGAGGGAAAAGTGATATCAGCTCTCACTTTGGTGGGGTTTAAAGGTTGACTTTACGTTGTGTGTGGGATTCTCAGGTCTTTTTTAGGATCGGCTAGTAGAACTACCCCTGCTCTCCCATGTCACTGCCTAAGTGTCACCCCTTCGGGAAGTGTCAGGGCACAGAGTTCCTGCCAGATACCTCACTGTGCTGCACATTAAGACTGGCCACACGACTCCTTTACTAGGGAGGTAGACGAGACTGGGTCACAGTGCTGCTCACCACGAGGGCAGTCCCGCGCACACTGCAACTTCTAGTTCGCTGCTGCTGTGAGTTTTCATCGACCAGGGCAGCGCAGGGGCGGCCCTTGACTAATATAAGCGCTGTAGCAATGGCCTTGGGATTAGAAAAGAGAGGCTTTGGAAAACATTAGCCTATCTAGGAGGAGTTTGCTGAAGATGAAGAGGAGAATCTCCAGGAACAGTCAGGGGAGTGGGTCAATTGTCTCAAAAGCAGGATGTTACTTAGGAAACTATGAAAACCAGACCTACCTAGCCAGGAGTCTATCTTGAGAAGGTAACATTCCCTGAAGCCTCCCGAGGCTTGGGTTTTACTGCTGGCCTGGGCCTGGCAGGATTTGGGGGTGCTTGGTCTTCATGTACCTGACTTCTAAAGGAATAAAGAGAGTTTGCCAAGGTATTTTGGCTGTCAGGCTGCTCTCCCCAAACAGTTTGGAGACTTAATTATAGATGAATCAGAAACATGTGGATCAAATTTCTTTCTAAAATGCACATGGGTTTGGCGATTAAAAGAAAACATAGCTGGGCACAGCAGCTCACGCCTGCAATTCCAGCACTTTGGGAAACTGAGGTGGGAGAATTACTTGAGGCCGGGAATTTAAGAATAGCCTGAGCAACATAGTGAGACTCCATCTCTACTTAAAAAAAATGGCCAGGCATCGTGTCATGTACCTGTGGTCCAAACTACTTGGTAGGTGGAGGCAGGAGGATTACTTGAGTTCAGGGGTTCTAGGCTGCAATGAGCTATGACTGCACTATTGCAATCCAGCCTGGGTGGCAGAGTGAGATCCTGTCTCTTAAAAAAAAAAAAAGAATGAAAGAAAATGTGTAGCATATAACTGATTTGGTGAGCAGAAAGCCCCATGAAAAGGCAAGGACCACTGAAAATTATAACTATATAGTGAAAGAAACCTGATTGCTAATGAACAAAGAGGAATCTATAAAGAAAGTTGGCAAAAGATTTGTGGACACTCCACCCTGGCTTCTGATGTTCATAAGCAGGGGCAAGGTGTTTGCAAAGACACTAGGAGAAGCCTATCTTTGAATTTAGGTTTAAAAACATACTAAATTATAAGATGTAAAGAATCTTTTAGCAAAGAGCTGCCATAGGATGAGCTGAGATAAACAGACCTAGAGCCCATCCCAACAGACCGAGTGTTCTACTATCTAATGAATTTAATGTGGAGTAGAACTTGATCAGCCATTCCTCCCAGCAGAAGCCAAAAACATATACACAGGAAACAAAAATATTTGCAATATCTCTTAGCAGTGGCAACTGACTACCTGAGAGTAAGTAACATCTTCAAACCCTTTCTAATCCAATTTTTCTGCCACTGGAGTGGGAAAGAGGTTGATAAATTACTTGTAATTATCCTACAGTTTTAAAAGAGAAAAACATAAATATCAAAGAGTTTTTGCTTATCATCTTTTAAGTGTGATGCTTCTTCAAGCAATCTCCTGGATGAAGCCCCGGCTTCCTCTTGCGTGTCTCACGGTAGAAAATGGTCTCGTGCCTTGCACCTTTCTCACTTCTGCTGCAAACCATGCAATCCTTTGCTGCTTTTTTTTTTTCATTTTGCATTATAAGATGCATCTTCCCATTTAGCCCTTCCTCAGGGTCAGCAGTGATGGTCTTCCCCTCTTTCTTGGATTTCTGTTCCTCACATTGCTCACAAGCTGAGGGATGAGAGTTCTCCTGTAAGAAAGGTGTGTCTGCACTTTTTCTCCACGCTCCTTCTTGTCTAAGGAGTAAAGGATGTAGCTATTCACAGCTTCAACTTCCATCAGCCAGAAGAACATTTTTTCCCACCATTTGTAGGACCTCCTCGTAAATTGGTAACAAGCCCAGTATTGATCAGCTCTGTCCACTCTTCCCATCAACTTTGTATATTCTAAAATAACTGTCAGTTTTTCAAATTGAACAGACTGTTTCTTCCTACAACCAGTGATCAACTGTGTTTGAACTCCAAAGAATGTACTCAGCATTGTCACTACTCTCTTGTCACGGAATGAGACAAACACACACACACACACACGTCGGATATCTTCCAACATGAGAGTGGAACAGGGAAATCATCCTGTTGGATCAACTTTAGTAATTTCCTCACAAGCAGACCATCATTTGACTTTTTCATCTTTTGGCATCTCTTCCCTTGGATTTATTCGCTCACCAGTAATGTATTCTAGGTGCCAAATACTGACTGAGCTATGCTCTGGGATTGAGGAGTCTTACATAAAGATGTGTAAGATATCAGCTCTTCCCTTATGTAGCTCATAGCATGTTTGCAAAAATAAATTTTCAGCTCTTTGTACACTATTATTACATACTTGATCATATACTCTTACAGTTCAACAGATTAGTTAGGCATAAAAGCTTTGCAATTAGACTTGCGTTTGACCCTGGATTCTGTAATTTAACTGTTGTGCAATGTAAGCAAATAATTATCTCTCACTAAACCTTAGTTCTTTCATTTAACCCATAGGGAAATTCATTACTTACCTCATCAAATTGATTCCTGCAATATAACACCTGTATTAAACCTGAATTGGGTGCCAAATTCAGAATCGTCAGATTTCAATACAAGAAACAAATTCTTTACTCTGGATGTTTCCAGATGAAAGAGATTCAATATAAGGATTTATGTGCTTACAAAATTATTTAAAGATGTGGAGAAGCATGAGGCAGGGATCCACTGCTGGGCTTAACCAGTTCAAGGTCACTAGCATAGCTGGAATCCAGAGGTCCTGACGTAGTCACTGGTGTCACTGCCACCACCACACCATGACAGCTGATGAATGACACCCCCAAAGCCATTGTCTTGACACAGGAATGATGAATTTGCCTGCAGTTACCATCTCTCAGCAGAGACAGCAGCAGAAAAATAGTTTTTTCTCTCTTATTTTCTAACTTCAGAATTTTGTGGGAGTGCATCTGTTTGGTGGTCAGTTCGCCACCACAGTCTTACCTGCCAAGGAGTAAGGTATCATCTATATTTTGTGTGCAGTGCCTGACAAAGCACAGGTAACTGGAATAATCTGTCGAAAGTTAAACCAGAGCCCAATTAAATTGATCTCAGTTTAGCTGTCTTATAGCTATTATAAAATAGTGAAAAGCCTGATCAGAGGATTTTAGAAACTGTTTTTTTCTAGCCTTCTTGTTTGATAAAATAGAAATATTCTTAAAAAGGTGAGTAATGGCAACCAAGATATAATTCAAAATCAGCCTCTATCATTAATATTGAATAGGGACTTGGCGGCACTTGTGGCTCAAAGGAGTAGGACGCCAGCCCCATATGCCGGAGGTGGCAGGTTCAAACCCAGCCCCGGCCAAAACTCCAAAAAAAAAAAAAAAAAAAAAAATCGACATAGGGACCATACACTCTGACACACACACATCCCATATGTACAATAATATGAATGAAATAGGGGGAGATTTTTTCACTATGCTTTGACCATTTTTGGCTTTTGCTATGGATTTTTGGATTAGCCTGTTAGCTTATTAATTCTCCACAGCTCTTAGAAGATTTCAGCTTAGATAGTGCTATTTTGTTTGTTTGTTTGTTTGTTTGCAGTTTTTGGCCAGGGCTGGGTTTGAACCTGCCACCTCCGGCATATGGGGCCGGCGCCCTACTCCACAGTAGGGCCACAGGCGCCGTCCAGATAATGCTATCTTAAGAGTGTCTGACAGGGGAATCAAGCATCATATTTGGATGGCACCAGTTATCCAAGAAGGTCAAATTACTATATAATTAGTCAATCATACTCCAGAAGATTCTGAGAGCAGTTGGCATAGGAGAGAGGATGGTAATTTCATCGCAACAGCAGATGAACTTAGGGAGTGACAGGGGCCAATGGAAGAGCCAGAAAGAGAATGGAGAGATGTCATAACAGTGTATTTTCCCTCCTCCTACCAACAATGTATGAAATTTTTTTCAAATCACTTTTTACATATGCCCTGACTATTGATTCATCAAAGATGCCTTCAATAGATTCACAACTCAAACCACATTGCAGCATTTTTTTTTAAGTCAAGGGGAGGATTGGAAATGTAAATATAGTATTTCTTCTATTTTTGCAAATGGATGTGTTCGATGCTAAACACTGACAGCAGCTAATGCTACTACTCTGTTTCCTAATATGCTCAGATCAGCCGGGCATACAACCAAGAGCTGTATGTGACATTCTCAAATGAAGTATGATCAGATGCTCTCACATGCAGTTGGCTTTCTTCCCTCATATAAAGAGAAAGAGATTTTTCTGGATGTGTTTTGTCAACTCTGAACAGAGTAAATAGCTTTTTTCAAAAGGCCAAGTGTTTTCCTCCTGATTCATTGTGGATGCCCTACAAGAGGATTTCCTTTTAAATTAAAGCAATTTACAAATTCTTCCTGCGGGGCTCATTTTTATCTTTTTTATCATTGCTATTTTGAATAAGTAAGTTTTCTTTCTGAAAATTCATTTCACTTTGTCTCAACCTTTCTGTGATTCTTGGGAGAAAACAAGCAGAATTCATAAAGCACTCTTGTTTATGATGGGTGAAACCACAAACTTTTTGTGATGTTAACCCACTCACAGAAAGAGAATATGAACTTTAGAGTGATTTTGTGTTTGGAAAGAACCTCACCAAGGAGAAGGGCTCATTTCAATTCAATGTATTCTAGGAAAGAAAAGATTAAGGAAGAGCTGGTCTTAAAACTGTCAAAATATGAGAATTTGATAGAAAGAAAGAAGGAAAACAGAGCAGTTGGAAATGCAAAGATAAAAGAGCTGGATCCAGACATGTATATGTAATTTTCCAGAGATGGAAATTGTACTGGCAATTTGGAAAGAGATATCGAAAAACAATATGCATTAAATGTTGAACATTTCTTGCAGTAATGAACTTGGAAGCCTCTTAGAACACATGGCATAATGGTCTTATGATTCATCTACACATGGCCTTATCCTTGTTGACTGATGAAGGAAGAAACCAAGTTCCATAAGGACCTAAACCAGAAGAGGAAGCTAAATATTTTTTCAGAAAGAAGTTCTGGTAAGCATCTAGGTCATCAGTAGAGTATTAACTAACTCAACCAATTAAATTCACATTGGGGATAGAGCACATGCGTCATTTTTAAAAATTATTCAACAACTCTGTGATGTACATAGGTGTCATTTTCCTGTTTATTTGTTTTGTTTTGTTTTTATAATCCAACAGTTGACTTCTCTGAAGCCACTTGGGTAGTCAGGACCTGAGCTTAGGTGCAAATAGAATTCATCCCACTACACCAACCTGGCTGCTTACCTGAAACATTCAGAGAGTTTTGTAAAAATATGGATTCTTGGGCCCTAGCCCAAGAAATTCTGATTCAGTAGTCTAGAGTAAGCTATGGTAATCACTTTTTTTTTTTTTTGAAACTCCTCCAGCAACTCTGACACACAGTCAATTTGGGGAAACATTGAACACATTGCAACCAGAGATGGCATGAGAAGGGGTGAAGTCAAAGGCCCAGCATGGGAACTTTACTGTTTATGACCATCTGCTAAACTACACACAACCATAACGAGTCTCACAACACTTTTCCAGATGTAGAAAACATGCTTTGGCTTCACCTGAATTTATTTTGAAGACCTTCCTAATCAACCCATCTATGGTTTGGAATTATGATTTAGAAATCTGACAACCAAGATACAGTGCTGTTAGCACAACCTGCTTTCTCAAGAGAAACTACAATGAGATAGACCTTCATCCAAAAATAGTTAATGGAGAGACATTTTAGAATTACGAATGCCCTTCAAATGTACTTGGCTAGTTATTTGACCCTATTCAAAAAAGTATTAAAAAAAAATTAAATGATTAAACTCAGCAGTATAATGTTCATCATGTCTGACCACACACTCAACTATTCTTTTTTTTCTAATACAAATTTGTTTATTTTTTCATTTCTTTTAAAATTTCAGAGTATTGTGGAGATACAAATGCTTCGGTTACATGGATTGTTTTTGTGCAGTTTGAGTCAAAATTATAAGTGTGTCTATCACCAAGATAGCATGCATTGTACCTGTTAGGTGTGAATTTAGCTGTCCCCTCTGTCCCCCTCCACCTGCTTGGTTTGCATTGAGTTTTACTACAATATATGCACATGGGTATTGATCACTTAGTTCCAATTTAATAGTCAGTACACGTGGTATTTATTTTTCCATTCTTGTGATGTTTCTCTTAGAAGAATGGTCTCTACTTACAACCGGGTTGTTACAAAAGGTATTAGTTCACCATCTTTTTATGGCTGAGTGGTACTCCATGGTCTACATATATCCCATTTTGTTAAACTACTCATATATTAATGGGCACTTGGGTTGGTTCCACATCTTTGAGACTGTGCTGCAATAAACATTTGAGTGCATGTGTTTTATTGACAAAAGGACTTTTTTTCCTTTGGGTAAATGTCCAACAGTGGGATTGCTGGATCAAATGGTAGGTCTACTTTTAGTTCTTTGAGGTGTCCCAATACTGTTTTCCATAGAGGTTATAATAGTTTTCAGTCCCACCAACGATGTATAAGTGTTCCTTTCTTTCCACATAGACGCAAGCATATGTTGTTTTGGGACTTTTTTTTTTAATTTTTATTTATTTATTTATTTATTTTTTAAATACATGTATTTTATTATTCTTCATTACATTATTCCCCCCCCCCCACCCCAGTGGTAAGACAGAATTGATTTACAGAAAAGAATACAGAAAACACTAAAGCTCCTGGTAGAGGGAGAGAATTCAAGTGGGGAGAGAGAAGCTCTCTCCGTTCCTCTCCCGGTCTTTTCCCGTCTCCTCCTTTAGG